>JADRCD010195732.1:0-11818 GCA_019843815.1 Montemys delectorum | reverse complement strand
GAGGAATGGATACAGAAACTGTGGTACATCTACACAATGGAGTACTACTCAGCTATTAAAAACAATGAATTTATGAAATTATTAGGGAAATGGATGGATCTGGAGAGTATCATCCTGAGTGAGGTAACCCAATCACAAAAGACCACACATGGTATGCATTCTCTGATAAGTGGTTATTAGCCCAGAAGTTTGGAATACAGGAAGAACGACCCACAAGCCAGAAGAAACTTAAGAAGGAAGACTAAAAGGTGGACATTTCATTCCTTCTTAAAAAGGGAAATCAAACACCCACAGAAGGAGTGGCAGAGATTAACTATGGAGCAGAGACTGAAGGAAGGACAAGCATATAGCTATCTCCTAAGAGGCTCTGACAATACCTGACTAATACAGATGTAGAGGCTCACAGCCATTCATTGAACTCATTACACGGTCCCCAATGAAGGAGTTAGAGAAAGGTTCTATGGAACTGAAGGGTTTGCAGCCCCTTAGGACGAACAACAATCACTAACTAGTACCCTCAGAGCTCCCAGGGACCCAACCACCAATCAAGGACTATACAGGGTGGGATTGAATGTACTGGCAGCAGGTGTATAGTAGAGGATTGCAAATTTGATCATCAATAGGAGTAAAGGACCTCGGCCTTGTGAAGGTTTTTGCCCCAGTGTAGGGAGAGGGTGGGGTGGCAGGCATGGGGAAGGGGGAGGCAAAAGGAGTTTGTTCTTGTTGTTTTTGTTTGTTTGTTTGTTTGTTTGTTAATTTTGGAGGGGAACCTGGGAAAGGGAAAATGTACATGTAAATAAAGAAAATATCTAATAATATTATAAAGACAGCATTTTCTTTCTTTCTTTCTTTCTTTCTTTCTTTCTTTCTTTCTTTTTTTGTTTTGTTTTGTTTTTGTTTTTTGAGACAGGGTTTCTCCGTATAGCCCTGGCTATCCTGGAGCTCACTTTGCAGATCAGGCTGGCCTTGAACTCAGAAATCTGCCTGCCTCTGCCTCCCAAGTGCTGGGATTAGAGGCATGCACCACCACCATCCATCAAAATACAGCATTTTCAACAAATGTTGCTGGCTCAATTGGCAGTTAGAGTGTAGAAGAATGCAAAGTGATCCATTAATATCTCCTTGTACAAAGCTCAAGTCCAAGTGGATCAAGTACCTCCACATAAAATCAGATACACTGAAACTAATAGAAAAGAAAGTGGGGAAGAGCCTCGAGAACATAGGCACAGGTGAAAATTTCCTGAACAGAAAACCAATAGCTTATGCTCTTAGATCAAGAATTGACAAATGGGACCTCATGAAATTGCAAAGCTTCTGTAAGGCAAAAGACACTGTCAATAAGATGAAAAGATAACCTACAAATTGGGGAAAGATCTTTACCAATCCTATATCTGATAGAGGGCTAGTATCTAATATATACAAGGAACTCAAGAAGTTAGACTCCAGAGAACCAAATAAACTATTTTTAAAAATCTATGATCCAGTAGGGGAATGCCAGGGCCAGTAAGCAGGAGTGGATCAGATGGTGAGCAGAGAGAGGGGGGAGAGAACAGGGGATTGTTTTAGTTTTAGTTTTCTTTCTTTCTTTTTTCTTTCTTTCTTTCTTTCTTTCTTTCTTTCTTTCTTTCTTTCTTTCTTTCTTTTTTTAGAGGCAAATCTGGGAAAGTAAATATTGTAAATAAAGAAAATATCTAATAGGAAAAATTGGGGTACAGAGCTATACAAGGAATTCTCAACTGAAGAATACCAAATGGCTAAGAAGCACCTAATAACTGTTTGATATTGTTAGTCATCAGGGAAATGCAAATCGAAACAACCCTGAGATTCCACCTCATACCAGTCAGAATGGCTAGGATAAAAAACTTAGGTGACAGCAGATGCTGGCAAAGTTGTAGAGAAAGAGGAACACTCCTTCATTGCTGGTGGGACTGCAAGCTGGTACATCCACTCTGGAAATCAGTTTGGCGATTCCTCCAAAAACTGGACATAGTACTACCAGAGGACCCAACTATACCACTCCTGAGCATATACCCAGAAGATGCTCCAACATGTAATAAGGACACATTGCTCCACTATGTTCATAGCAGCCTTATTTATAATAGCCAGAAGCTGGAAACAACCCAGATGTCCCTCAACAGAGGAATGGATACAGAAATTGTGGTACATCTACACAATGGAGTGCGACTCAGCTATTACAAACAATAAATTTATGAAATTCTTGGGGAAATGCATGGATCTGGAAAATATCATCCTGAGTGAGGTAACCCAATCACAAAAGAACACATATGGTATGCACTCTCTGATAAGTGGATATTAGCCTAGAAGTTCAGAATACACAAAGTACAATCCACAAACCACAAGAAACTCAAGAAGAAGGAAGAACAAAGTGTGAATACTTCATTCCTTCTTAAAAGGGGGAACAAAATACCCATGAAAGGAGTTGTAGAGACTAACTATAGAGCAGAGACTAAAGGAAGGACTATTCAGAGACTGCTCTACTTGGGAATCCTTCCTATAGTCAGTCATCAAATCTAGACACTATTATGGATGCCAGAAAGTGCTGGATAACTGGAGCTTGATATAGCTGTCTCCTGAGAGGCTCTGACAGAACTCGACCAATACAGAAGTAGAGGCTCATAGCCATCCATTGGACTGAGTACAGGGTCCCCAATGAAGGAGCTAGAGAAAGGACCCAAGGAGCTGAAGGGTTTACAGCCCCTTAGGATGAATAGCAATATGAACTAACTAGGACCCTCAGAGCTCTCAGGGACTAAAACTGCAACAAAAGAGTACACATTGTGGGACTCATGGCTCCAGCAGCATATGTATAGCAGAGGATGACCAAGTCAGTCATGAATGGGAGGAGAGGCCCTTGGCCCTGTGAAGGGTCTATGTCCCAGTGTAGGGGAATGTCAGGGTCAGTAAGTAGGAAGGGGTGGGGTGGGGGAGGGAACAGGGGTTTATTTTAGTTTTTGGTTTTTTCTTTTTATATATATATTGGAGGGGAACCTGGAAAAGGAGATGTTGTAAATAAGAAAATATCTAATAAAAATATTTTTGGGTCAATAAACAAATAAAATATAATTCTACAAAAAAAAAAAAAAAGAATAGAAGCAACCATGTGATTGTCAGGCATCTTTACTAAGGGTAAAGAGTACAGGTCATGCAACTTCACCATCATCTTGTTTTAAGATGACCATATAGTATAGAACAACTATCCTAAAACTTCTTAGATACACTGAACCACTGCCTGTCATTATATCCCCCTTTACACTATGGAGGAAACAACTGGTCTCTAAAATATCTTGGAGTATGATAGGTTTATGATTAAATATAATCAAAGCTTATGAATTTCTAAGTTTGTAAAGGTCTATCTACTCAAAATAAAAAAAAAAATGTGACTTAAAATGTATCTGTAACTACTTATGCCTTTGGCTTATACCAAGCTTATAAAATGTTTAAATAGGGAACAGCATGCTTTTTATAAATAAGTTTTGTAAATTCACAAAGTATATTCAGGCTGACAATAAGTGATTTAAGCTTTAGATATTTGTCATACATGAAAATTTGATACTTTGTAATGGTGAACTTTAAAAAGGATCAGAGAAGTTCCAACTCTCCTTATGGATTTTATGGTTTAGTGTTTTATTTTGATACTAAAAAATCATCACTGAAATTTTTGAGTCTAAATTTAATCCTCAAACTTATCAGGGGTAAATTTGTAAATTCCTAATCTTATAATAGTTACTCTTATACACTGTTACATAATTCAATTATTAAAAAGCTTTAGCCTCCTGTTCTTATTAAACCTGAGTTATGCTTAAAATTAGGTAGACTTTTTAAATGTCTGTTGAATTTGGCACTTTAAATGTTTAATCAAAAATTTTCTGTTATAGAGAGAAAAAAAGATCCTTCTTGCAGGAACACTATAGTCTCTAAAGAAGATAGAATTGTAGAAACGCTAACCACTGGGAAAAAAATGTGCCATGCCTTGCCTGCTGCAAGGGCCTTACACAAGCTGTGGACACTTTCAGGTTGAAAGCCCTATGTTATAATGTTGGTCCACCAAGTTCCTTTTCCACAGGAAAATCTCTCACACCTGGGTCTGGCAGCCAAATGCTAATGGTACTGTGTGGCAGTTAAAGACTGAATGATATCCTGTATGACAGCCCATGACCTATGACCACTGCACCCAGCAAAGCCATTGAGAACATGGGAGCTTAGGGTAGTAGTGAGTAGATCTTTATAATTGATACACAGTCCATTTAGATTACATTGTCTACCCTATGTTATCCTTCTCAGATTTTTGATGATATTGACTGTAGCCTTACCAGCAACAATCATCCCCAAGTCTTCAGCCGCCTTCTTAGTTCTGTCTCCTTAGTTCTCTTCATATGTAAAAATCAGGACTCAGGAGTTATTTTTCTTGAGCTAGTAGGTCTCCAGATGAGAAAGACAGTTTACCTTGCTATTAGATTCTGAAAAGGGATAAACTAAGGAAATAATTTTCAAAGTAACATGTTCTTACTCTATTATTTAAAGGAACTTGTTTTACCATCAGTGTAGAGTGAAGGCATATAAATACTAGTTTTAACTGTCAGATATAAAATCTTAATTGTCAGATATAAAATATTAAGTAAGTTATAAGGTTCTAAAAAAGTATTTTTGTTAGAACTGGGGACTAGTTCTTCCTCCTATCCTCGGGTTCCCAGAAATAAGACTCAAACTCAAAATATAATTAAAAATACCTTGCCCATATATCTAGGTTCTTCTCTGACTAAAGATAACCAATTTATCTTAACGTAAATGTCATCACGGGGCTAGTTATCTGTGCTTACGTACCATGTCAGTCTCCTCACACTTGCCTGGCTCTATCTCAGAATTCTTTCTCCTCCCATGTGTCTCACCTATATCTCCCTAGCATAAGCCATAGGCTAGAGACATTTTAATTGACGTGTAATACATTCATGAAATACACAAGATATTCTCCCTACAATGTTATCAGATTTATAAATGCAAGCTAGAACGGTCTGTGAAAATGATTTGAGGTATTTATAACATTATATTTTTAGAAAGTTCCTTATTCTTTCCTGCTCCCAATGCTAAAACATTTGAAGTTCAAATTTTTCAACACCAATCAATAGTTCTGATAATTGGTAAAGTTCAAGAGTTGGAATTTCCTTTGATTGTCTTCTAAGAATAGACTTAAAAGTACTTCTCAATTGTGGTAAAAACATCTTTCTCCGATCTATACATCTAACCCTCTGGGAAAACAAAAAGTGTTAATAATGTGTTAATGCTTTAGGCCACAATCGTTTTTTGGGTATCCAAGCTTTGACTATAACTTAAAAGTAACACATTTTCAACAATATGGATTACAGTGCAGATAACAGAGAGGGGTAATGCTAACATTTCTAAATAGTTTATTTCTCTTATAAACTAAAAAACATTCATGTAAGCTTCACAGATTGACTTGAATGACAAGTCTCTGTCACAGGTCAAAGAGAGGCCTAAGTTTTCCCTCTTGACTATTCCTGAGGTGGCAATCTCTTTCTCTCTCTCTCTCTAGAGTAGTCCTCTATCAGGATTCTGGGCCTGGAAGTTTCAAATGAACATAATGGATAAAAATATCGTATATAGACTTAACCAGCCTGGTGTTGGAGAAGCTAGGGACCAATAGTTAGAAAAGAACTAGATAGTACTCCCAAAGATAATTGAGATGTTTTGGAGAGATTTGGATTTTACATGAACCTGATTGTGTTGGACACTGGTCTATAAATGAAAAAGCAGTCTATGACAGCAGTTGGCTCTCATGACTCCCATTTCTCTGAATTTTCAGTACTAAAGCTGGGTTAGAGTTGTTGATTCTCAAGGCCATTGTGAGGAAGGATGCACATGGGACAGTCAGTCTGGACTTCTACAAAAAAGTGGAAAATGGGATTGTTACCTAGAGCTTCAGCTTTCCAGCGCATGCAGAACATCATTTACTTATTCTTGAGGTCAATCTAAAACATACTTATTTATTTATTTCATGTTTATGTGTGCTCTATCTGCATATATGCCTGTATGACAGAAGTGGGCATCAGATCAGACTATTATAGATGGGTGTTGGCCACCATGTGGCTGCTGGGAATTGAACTCAGGACCTCTGGAAGAGCAAGCTACTGCTCCTAACTGCTGAACAATCTCTCCAGCCCTGAGGTCAACTTTAAATTATTTGGGAAAGTAGATTCTAGATATTTTAGTTTTATCTTCACTGAAGGGATGAATGGAACACATATAGAGCAGATGATGCAAAGGAGTTAAAGTTAGAGATGGGGATATTGACATTGTTGTGCTTTATAAAAAGAATCAAGCACATGCTTTGCAGAGATCAGTGTGGTGAGGTAAGAGGGGTGCCTTGGTGGATGTATGCTGAGGCATCCCTTCCTTCTGAGGTACCACAGCTTTAGTGTAGAATAGAGTTTATTTAGGACATGGGAAGGGAAGTAGAGAAGGGAGTAGAGATAGAAAGAGAGAGAGAGAGAGAGAGAGAGAGAGAGAGAGAGAGAGAGAGAGACAGACAGACAGACAGACAGACAGACAGACAGACAGAGGAGGAAAATCCAGCTAGAAACACATGGAAAGGTGGAGGTGGGGAAGGGGGAAGTGGTCAGGGATAGAAAACAGTCAGTGAAAGAGAAGGGGCTGAGAGAGGGAGGAGAGGCCAAACAACCCCTTTAATAGAAAGCCAGGCCCACATGGCTGTTGCTAGGTAACTGTTGGGTATGGTAGCCTGGGCTGGCATTTGTGTTCTTGTAGGGTCTGTGTGACATCTTCCCAGGATCTTCTAGCTTTCATAGTCTCTGGTGAGAAGTCTGGTATAATTCTGATAGGCCTGCCTTTATATATTACTTGATCTTTTTCCCTTATTGCTTTGCCAACACCAGGAATAACTGGGACCAGCAGGACCCAGGCACATAGGAACTCTGCCAGCCCAGTGGCTTGGGTTGCTTCCAGTCTGTCTGGGCTGACTGGTGCCCTGAGCAGACCTTGGGCCCAAACTCTGCAGTCATTCCCAAAACACCCAGAGAAAGCGTCACTCCCAGGTGTTCTAACAAGCCCAGGGTCACAGGATCCCAGAATCACAGGATAACAGAGACAGCTTGACTCTGAGGAGTTCTGACACAATCAGGATCACAGGAAGGATGGTCTCCAGTCAGATTTAGCAAGGGCAGGTAGCAATAGAGATAAGCAGATGATGCAGGACAAGCATAAGAATATAAGCAACACAAACCAAGGTTATTTGACATCATCAGAACCCAATACTCCCACCATTGCAAGTCCTGGACACATCATTACAGAGGAAAAGCAAGATTCAGATATAAAATCAATTCTCATGGTGACGATACAGGAGTTTAAGAAAGACATAAATAGCACCCTCAAAGAAATATAAGAGAACACAGGTAAACAGCTAGAAGCCCTTCAAGAGGAAACACAAAAAATCCCTTAAAGAACTACAGGAAAAAACAATTAAATGGGTGGAGGAAATGAGCAAAACCATCCAGAATCTGAAAATAGAAACAGAAACAATAAAGAAATCAGAGAGATAACCCTGGAGATAGAAAACCTAGCAAAGAAATCAGGAGTCGTAGATGCAAGCATCACCAACAGAATACAAGTAATAGAAGAGAGAATCTCAGGGGCAGAAGACACCATAGAAAACATTGACACAAAAGTCAAAGAAAATGCAAAAAGCAAAAATCTCCTAACCTAAAACATCCAGGAGATCCAGGATGCAATGAGAAGACCAAACCTAAGGATAATAGGCATAGAAGAGAGTGAAGACTCCCAATGTAGTGGGCCAGTAAATATCTTCAACAAAATTATAGAAGAAATCTTCCCTAACATAAAGAAAGAGATTCCCATGAACATACAAGAAGTCTATAGAACTCCAAGTAGACTGGATCAGTAAAGAAATTCCTCCCAGCACATAATAATCAAAACACCAAATGCACTAAACAAAGAAAGAATTTTAAAAGAAGTAAGGAAAATGTTTTTCTTAAGTGTACATTTGAAACTCTTAAAGCTCAGTGGTTGAGGTGAGGGGAGTCTCAATCCCAGGGAACATGAGAAGAATCTCACTCTCTGGAATAGGTAACAGGTAGAAACCTGGGCTATTGATTGGAAGGTGTACTTATCCAGATGGAGTCTGTTTAGTCCATGAGAGGTGGATTTGAGTGGGTTTCCTGGAGCTTTTACATTCACCAAATAGAAAAATTTGTTAACAATATGAATAGTCTATATGGGGAGCATAGGGAAGAAAAAAACTTTCATGGTGAAGAAAGAACAAGGACATTTTCCTTCTGTCTCAGAGACTGAATATATATAAACCAGGCTTAATGGAAAGCATTTGAAGTTTATATCTAAAAGATAAAGAAGAAACTAAAAACCTTGACATTGTCAATATGATAGTTGATCATATAGATTCAATATGGAAAATATCTTAAGTCTATAAATAAAAGACAATCAGAAGAAACTTAAAATTTGAACTTGTGATTTTAAAAGTTGGATAGTATAGAGGAATATTTTATTAGAGCTGAACTAATTTATAAGAAGTCTATTGGTTAATATTAGGTTAGTGGCATAACAAGGGGAGGAAATATGAAGCATTTAGTCACTGGAAAGTGAGGTTAGGTAAGAAAGCAGCAGAAGGTTATATATGTGAGATATATATATATATATATATATATATATATATATATATATATATATATATATATATATTTGTTATCCTTTATCATGAAGCTTGCGAACAAGGCAAACCTAGCTTTCTTTTTGATAAGAGGTCTGGCTGTCTTAGCTAGTTAATGAATCAATTAATGAGCTAATATAGTGGTATATTACTTTATGGTAAGCAGCTACGGGTCTGTTTTCTAGCTGTCAAGCTGTCAATGTAATCAGAAATTCCCTGAAGAATAAATTATAAAATAGATATCATGTATTAATTAAAGTGACAGAGGTTGGTCTATCTATTGTCCAGTCCACAACCTGAACAGTTTCCAGGTCCCAGTCATCTTCATTGCAACTTGGATAGAAGTACTCTGGCCGTCAGACCCAGACAACTAGAAGCTTTTGCCTGTGGAGTAGGAGCATGGGAGAAATGGCTTACCTTGTCTTAGGCAATTTGAGACATTTAATTCTCCAGACTGTCCTCTGTCTGTCCACAGTTTAGATCAAGTCCTGACACCCAGGGGAGCATGGAGATGCCGCTCCTGGGATAGGAAACTGTCTGAAATGAGGGGCCAGGCTGGTTTGGGGGTCCCTGGGTCTGCAAGGAGAAGAGACTGTGGGGTTCTCAGAGTCTTGGACATTCTTGAGCTGCTGGGAGTCACTGAAGAGCCGAGAATGGAGTCAGACCCACAGGCATCTAGCCTAGAGCTGGGGGAACAGCATCTAGCCTGGAGCTCCTGGGAAGTAGAACTCAGGCTTAGCTCAGCAGTAATTGTCCGTAGCTTGGTAGTTACAGGCTGGAAGTGCAGAGATGACTTCTACAGGAGATTTAACTGCGGCTCTGTGGATGAAGACCTGCATATTCCCCATGACAGTGGCAGATGAGAGAGACAGTCCATGTTTACCATATCGTTTATTGTCTGCTAATCACGGGAAATGGGTGCATACTGTCCCACACCCGCTTCTCGGGGAAATAAATTCTAGACATTTTAGTTTCATCTTAGCTGAAGGGATGAATGGTCTGTATACAAAGCAGATGATGTAATGGAGTTAAAGTTAGAGATGGTAATATTGACATTGTTATATTTTATAAAAAGGGCCAAATTAAGCACATCAAGCATTTTTCTCATCTGTGTAAGACAACCAAGAGGAGAAATTATCTCTCCAAGAGCCTTTGGCGTCCCTTGCCTTTTAATTTACAACTTAATGCTGTTTCCTTCTCATCAGGTATCTCTACATTTGCTGAAATGTCAGAGAGATGCCATGAAGACTTTGTAGAGTGTGATATGTTAAGGTGGAAGGGGTGCCTTAGCAGGCCAATGCCAAAGCATACCTTCCCCCTGAGGTACAAGTTACATGACGGGTATAGTATAGAACAGAGTTTTATTTAGGACATGGGAAAGGGAACTGATAAGGCAGTAGGGACAGAGAAAGACAGAGGTGGGGGGGGAAAGAGGAGGGGGAGGAGTAGGAGGGGGAGGAGGAGGAGCAAGAAGAAGAGAAGGAAGAAGAGGATGGAGAGGAAGAAAGGCTTGCTAGGAACATGTAGAGTAATGGGGTGAAGGGGAAGGGGAGAGAGGGAGAAAGGGGTCAGGGAAAGAAGAGAGTCAAAGAGAGAGAAAGTACAGAGAGAGCAAGGAGGAACCAAACAGCTCCTTTTACAGCAAGCCAAGTCTACCTGGCTGCTGCTAGGTAACTGTTAGGTGGAGCATAGAAGGAATATGAACAGACATGGCAAAAGAGTAAATAATTTTTTCCAAGATTCCTAAACAAAGGGCACGTTTGTTTTCAGAACTTTGTCTTATGACTTTTGATTGGTGTGCTCAGCATTTACCTCTGATGCAACTCTTCCTTACTCTATGGTGTGCTTTTCATTCGTATTTAGAGCTATGTTTGGATACAGGAGATTGTTCAGGGCATCAAAAATGCTTGACCTTCAATCAACATTTTACAGAAAGAAAGGCCAAGAATGAGGAACAGGCAGCTTACACTCCAGAGGAAGTCACCTTGGCAACTGCTGGCCAAATTAAGCACATCAAGCATTTTTCTCATCTGTGTAAGACAACCAAGAGGAGAAATGATCTCTCCAAGAGCCTTTGGCGTCCCTTGCCTTTTAATTTACAACTTAATGCTGTTTCCTTCTCATCAGGTATCTCTACATTTGCTGAAATGTCAGAGAGATGCCATGAAGACTTTAATATTTTATCTACCAGAATTGTTAGTGCTTTGTCTTGTGTCTTTTATCTGCCAAGTGACTTTCTAACTACAATACTTGCTTGGCTTCTGTCAGAGGCTCAATTATAACTTGTGGCATTTGCTGCTGTTTTCTGTGAAGAGGAGATACCAATACAAACCTATTTTTGTTCTCTTTTGTTCTGCAGTCTTCTTGCACAAACCCGTCACGACCTTTTCAGAATTCCTGATATTTCCCAACTGGAATGTTTCTAATTGACATGCAAATATCAGGAAATGACTGTGGAGTTTGGGTAATGAAATCCTCTCTAGTGTCTCAAGAATGTCAAAGAATCCTGAGCATGAAAACTGGAATACTCTAGCATCGATTGCTGTAGATATTTGATAAACAAAATGCCTAGATAATCAGAAATCACAGACATTGTTTCAGGAAAAAATATAAAGTTTTCTTGTGTTCTAAAGAGAATTTCAAACACCTTCATTGCAACTCACTATCTCTATTTGTAAAGGACATTAACCTAGTGATGCTTATGTTTGTTAAGTACTTCATTACAAAGCACTTTGTACAACAGCCATTAAGGTGATGATAACATTCTCATTTTCAAAAAGGAGAAACTGAGGCTGGAAAGGAGACTGAGTATCCAAGGTTGCACAGAATGTGAACAAGAGTCATTCACTTCCTGAGAACTCAACAATGTGATAAACTCATTATCACTACCAGCATAACATGGATGAACAATATGATAAACAAATGTAAATGCTTTTCATGTAAGCACAACCCAAGCCTCATCTCATGAGTTCTTCACTTTGAATAAATTCTTTCTTTCCATTCTGGCCAGAGATTCTAGAAAAGTAGCATGTTTTCTCTCTCTCTCTCTCTCTCTCTCTCTCTCTCTCTCTCTCTCTCTCTCTC
>JADRCD010195730.1:14380-25566 GCA_019843815.1 Montemys delectorum | reverse complement strand
GGATCAGCTAAGATGGAGGGCAGGCCAGGATCTAAATGGTGGATCAGAGCTAAGATGGAGGGCAGGCCAGGATCTAAAATAGTGGATCAGCTAAGATGGAGGGCAGGCCAGGATCTAAAATAGTGGATCAGAGCTAAGGTGGAGGGCAGGCCAGGATCTAAAATAGTGGATCAGCTAAGATGGAGGGCAGGCCAGGATCTAAAATGGTGGATCAGCTAAGACGGAGGGCAGAAGGTTGAGAGCAGTATGAACATACTCTGGCTGCCAATCACAGCTACTTTCCTCAGCCTTAGGTTGGCATGAAGACGTGAATGATTGGTTGTCCTAGAAGCAGATGCCTGTTTATTTTGACCCCCAAAGATAAGTTCTTCTGGGTTTTCTGGAGCTAGAAATTACCCACTATTGTCTACTTCCTGTGTCTGATTTTTAACCATAGGACCGTAAGGGGAGCAACCATGTCTTAGACCTTTGGCTTCCACACAGGAAAGGGCACATTTCAGTGTATATGTACTGAGTGGACTGACTGACTGACTGAATGAATGAATGAATAAATAAAAAGGCCCAAATCAGGGCAGACTCACCGACCCGGGCAGAACCCATCCTCTTGAGAGGTGTGGTGGACATGTGGGCAGCTACTGCATGCATAGTAAAGCTACTAGGGAAGCAGACAAGAAACAAGAACATTTAAAGCACACATTGATTGGAAATTTGGGGACAACTTATCAGGGAGGGGAAATGGGCTCATATGTACAGGAGACTAGATAGTTTCCCATGCTCTTTGCCAGGGTTAACAAAATCTAAATAGGAGTAAACCCGAGGTCTGCCAATGGTCAAAAATGCGGAAAAGTTAATTTGTGACAACTGTTTTCACTTGGAACCATGCTAGAGAGTGACTTTCTGCCTAAAGCTGGCTTGTCGATTTTATGCTAAATTCCCATTCAGTCTTCCCTTTTCCTTCCTTGGAATCGTTGTGATACCCCCATTCCAAAGATTCCAAAATGTCACAAAAGGATCACTGTTTGAGCATGTTGGGGGGGGGGGGAGTTCCTTCTCTTGGCTTATGAGAACAGCAACCCTGTGTTCCCCTCAACCCCAAGCCATTTTTGCTAAGTCTCAAAGCAATACAAATTCAACTCAAATCAATTAGCAACACATTTCTAATTCTTGGCACTTGTTGAGGAGGGTCAACAACTTTTCCTGGTAGGGAAATTTAAATCGTGAGAAGAAACCCAGCAGGTTTGGTCTGGAAGCCCCTTCTCCTCTCAGTGGTGGCTGGGCTTCAATCAAAAGACCAAATGTGGAAGAATAGGGTCCTAGCACAACCAACTGGGCTGGGGTTTGAGTTGTTTTGTTTTGTTAAACTTGACCTAGAGAGTGAAGCTGCATTTGGAGGCAGCTGACAGAATATTTTCCTTACTACAGGCAGGAAGCTGAAGCTGTGCTCTTTGTGACTTGTGTCTGGTTATGGTGTCTTCCAGCCTGTGCCCTGACCCCAGCACTGAGCCACCAACCTTGTCCTGTGTCCTCTGGCTTAAACTACCTCCTTCTTCCCCTACTCTTCCTTACTGGAGAGAGTTAGCTTCCTCTAACTGAAGGTACCCTGGAGAATAAAAGTTGTTTTTCAAAGTGGGGTGGTGGGGTGGAAAAAAGGAAGGAAGAGAGGAAGGAAGGGGGAAAAAAGATAGAAAACAATGTCCATATGGAACCTGGCTGGTGCCAAATTCTTGAGGCCATCAACCTGCAAAACTCTCAGGATTTCCTTAATCTCTGAAATGTATGTTCAGTGGACAAAGTGCTCACGTTCACCCATAGGGCTGTCCTGGCTTTGTTCTGGATAATTATTGAATCAAAGGATGGAGATAGAGTGGGTTGTTTCATTGTTTTGTTTTGTTTTTCTGTTTCTGACAAAAGAGGTCCTCGGTGTGCCTCGGGTTGCTTCAAACAAAATAGGACAAAGCCACTCAGTGGGCGAAGCATGTGAAGACACTTGGAAAGTCAGGTTGTGGCAGAAGAGTATGTGTGTTTGGGGGGTGGGATGGGGGTGGGATTCTAACTTGAAAATTAAACAAAATTATTTGGATTCAGGTAAGAAACTCTAAAGAAAGCCAATGGGGCCTGTTGGGAAAGAGAGGCCAGTGGCCAGACCTCAGAGGGTCATTGTGACATCCTAGATCTACCACTAGCCTCCTGGTTGCTGCTTTCCCAAGGGGGTCCTGAAATCTGGTCACCCTCTGAGTCTTTTCTTTTCCTCCCCCTTGCTTAAGCCCAGCCAGGCCTCAGCTGGGCTCAGTTCCTGCTCACTGTTAGCTATCCATCTCTGCTTGGGCAGTGATCACTACTTGAAACCCTGATTTTCTCCAAGACTAGAAGTTTCCCTAGGGCAGGGACTTCATCTGGAGTCTAGCGCTAACTTGGCAATCTTTCCTTCTGTTCTCTCTTCTCTCCCTTGCCTTGACACTGGTTCTCTTACATCATTCCTGTGCTTCTTTTTCTCTTGCCCTTTGTACCTCTCTCTCCTCCTTTCCCTCCCACCCCCAATGATAAAGAACTAGCTAAGGGAGGTGATCTTAACTAACAAGTAGTTCTTGAGGACCCACAGACTTCAAAAGCTCAGAAAAAAGGGAAGCAAGGAGGGGAGAGGAATCCAGATTCCTTTCCCCTGTTCCCTACCAGAGTGAAAAGGTTAACTTAAGTCAAGGATCTGTGGAGAGATGGCAAAAGGTGGGGACTGGCCTCTGTACATACGCCTGGGGTGGGGGAAGCCAAATAAAGAACCCTGGGACCCATGGTTAATAAATACTTCTTAGCTACACATCTAGGTGAGGAGCCAGAGATAAGGGTATTCACAACAGGGCAGGGGCTGGGGGGCAGGGGCTGGGGGGCAGGGGCTGGGGTTGTAATCCTATGACTTCATTTTAACAATAAACATTGCTCCTAAAAGAAAAGGGGCCAGGCCAAATGTGAGTTGTGGGAAGGTTTCAGTCCTGTGGGAAGTGAAAGTGGGCATTGTGTCCCCAGACGGGATTAGGGGCCAGAGGTTGAGGTACCTGATAAGGCAAGGATTTTTGTGTTTGGAGTTGGCCTGAGAAAGAGCCCCATCAAATGACAACAGATCAAAACTTCACCCCCTCAAAAGTGTTCAAACTAAGTGCCCAGGGACCCAAGACAGGATGACACCCCACCCAAAGACACCCTTGAAATATGGGGCGGTTTTCTGTTTAGGTTGTCTACATTTGCTTTAGAGAATTCTGCCAGTTCCCACATTTGCAAGCAGACCCAGCTATTCTGAGCTCTTTGCTGACCTCTGGTGGGTAGGTCCACTGGTGCTAGAACGGGCTGCTTACCTATACCCATATCTACTCCTAACACCTGGGGACAGCTTATTGCCAGCCTTGAAGGTCACATATCAGAAGCCCTGAAGGTGGGGGTAAATGATCAAAAAAAAAAAAAAAAAAAAAAAAAAAAAAAAAAAAAAAAAAAAAAAGAAAAAGAAAAAAAAGAAAAAGAAAAGAAAGAAAAAACCGCCCTTTTAAACCTTCAGGAAAAGAAAACAAAAGATAAACAAACAAAACAGGGACAAGAGGGAAGGAAAGCTGTTACAAAATTTGAAAAGAATTGACTAGCACAGTAGAGGAAATGTTAGCCTGAACTAATACTTTGTATCTTATTCCTCTGACTGTTACTTTTTAGAAGAGAACTAGAAGAAGAAGCTGTTGAGAATGAAGTACTAAGGCTGGCCTTAGCGGAAGAGGGTAAGTTCCCAGCAGAGTTGGCTGCCCTTCCTCACGTGCCTTCCTCAGTTGCCGTGGAGGAGACAGGACAGTGAGATCAGGGCAAGGACAAAGCCACTGTCTTTGGACCTAGTTCTGCATTGTTCCACTGTGTCTGAAGTGTCCTCTTCTCCAGGGAGGCTCCTTGGATTTCTCCTAGGAGCCTTGTGTATGTATTCCTTTTCCAGCCCTTGACTGGGAGAAAAAGGATAAACTTTTTGACCTCTACTGCTGCTACACAAAATGGCTCCAGGTAGGGGACCCAGAAACGGTTAGTCATTTGTTAAAGGACAAAAGATGGCCTAAGATGTTTTTTCTATACCATCTGCCATTTTGGTAAGGACTCGTTCAAAGTTGTGTGTGTGTGTGTGTGTGTGTGTGTGTTATGCCTGGGGGGAGCGGAATGCTAACCAATACCTTCTACTTAAAAGTTCGCCTAAGAGAATTAAAAGATTCTAAACTGAGAAAGACCTCCCCGCCCCAACCCCCCTAAAAGACAGAAGGATGCACCCAGGGTCTCAGAACTGCTTCTGGCAGAGTGAGAGCTTAGTACTGTTACACACGAGGCCAAAGCCCAGGAAAAGGGGCTTCCAGGTTTGCACCCCACTTATTTTATCTTTTTAACCTCCTAAGGTCTACAAAGTGGGGATACTTGTCACCAGATATCAACTGCTGTCCTGAAACCTAAAAAAAAAAATACATTCTTAGGCCTAGGGCGGAGCTCTGTCCCTGGGAAGGAAGATAAAGGGAGGGGCTGCCTGAAGCAGGCGCAGGCGTGAATTTTCTAACACTAGGCTCTCAATTGTAAACTCGGAGCGCCATCTGCCAGCCAGTTCTGAACAGGCTTCCTTTGTTAGGATTTTCCTACTTCTCAGCCCTAAATAGTGGGTGTTCTCCTTTCTTTCCTTCAAAGTATATGTGTATTTTATAAATTCTGGATCAGAAATGTTCTCCCTACAAAAAGATCCTATTTAAAAAAAAAATCTGAAAATGAAAAGAAAAATAAAACAAGAAAAGAAAGAGAACAGGAAGAGAACAAACAGGTAAAATGCCCCAGGGCCTTTTGTTTCCTCCCTCCTGCTGTGAACTTGGGGTGCAGATGTGATGGGCTCCCTTTTCTACATAGGGCAGTCGGGCTGGCCCCCACCTCTTCTTTCCTGAAGACACTACCCCTCACTGGGAGCTACCTCAATGTGAAATCTGACTGGACTCCCAGGGTGAAAGTGTTTGCTTCCTGTTACCTTGAATCTGGGGGTGAGCCTTGGCTACATTGGTTTTAGATTTGTCTGCCAAATAAGTTGAGTTTCTACTCTGTGCCCAACTTTCCTCAGATGTTCCTGGCCTAAAAGCCCTTGTGAGTACTTCACAGACATAGAGGTGGACCTGGGAGACATGAAAAGTTTCTGGCTTACTTTAAAAACAACTCATCCGATTTGGAACCTCTTTGGCCATGGCAGAACCTCAGGTCAGCTTGAATACTTCAAGATGTATCATTAGTCTTTCCTGGACATCACTTGGCAAGCACATGGAACTCTAAACTCAAGTGTTAGAATCAACCAAGGTCCTAGAAAAACCCCTGAGCTTAGATCAGTGCTCTCTCCATTGTCCTAGGACCCTCCACAAACATTGGGGATTCTCTGTGCACCACTCCTTCTACTATTGGACTTTCATCCCCATTGAGGCAACATAGGAAAGTGATAACATGGAACATTTCTAAATATTCCCACTAGTCAGTGGGACCCCTCCTAAGTGTACGTCTTAAATCCTCACTTGCACCTTTCCTTGGCAAAACAAAATAACCTTCTGTGCTCTCCTCTTAAGAGCAAAAATGAAAGAAACTGAAATCACATGAATGCTAAAGTATAAATAGGTCAGAGTTTTTTGGCTACCCAACTTTAGAAAACTTCCCCTAACATCTGGCACTGGATTTGGGTTCTGCCCTGAGTCTTCTAAGCGTTTCCTTGGAAAGATGTGGTCCTTGGTCCCAGGCAAAATCTCAAAGTCAATATCCTGAGGTTGTTTTTCCCTGAGTAATTTCTAGGATTGTGCAGTGAGGCAGTGAGGAGGTTTTCCTAGTTGGGGCACTTTGCTTAGTGGAACCTGGAACACTCAAGCAACTCTGCGAGAAGCAAGCTTGGATGTCAAATGCTGCTTCCCCACCTGAAATGGCCAGCATCTAACTGCTCAGACCCAATCTGTTTTGACTGATTCACCCTAATCTTTACCCTGATAACTAACTTTAAGGTATGAAAATCTTAAGTTCTTGAAGAGGAGGAAAATACTGCTTTGCTTTTAAAAAGTTAGAAGCTGGGAATACAATTTGAGTCAGAATGGCATAAAGCCCTGTATTCAGCCCCAGAAGCCAAAGGACAGAGACAGATAAGGTGCTAGTTGGTGACTCGGGCCCTCTAAAGTGACAACTAAGCCTTGACCTAATGGGTAGACATGATGACAGATGCTGATGCTGCTTTTAGGTGGGGACATATCAAGCATTTTATCAAAGCCCTAAATGCAATCCTTTTGACCAGAAAATGTCTTTGGTCAGGAACTTCTAGATCCAGTTTCCTTTCTTACAGATCTCTTCCTCTCCCTCCTCCTCCTCCTCCTCCTCCTCCTCCTCCTCCTCCTCCTCCTCCTCCTCCTCTTCCTCCTCCTCTTCCTCCTTCTCCTCCTCCTCTTCCTCCTCACTGTGGTCTCCTTACTTTCATTACCACACAAAGGTGAGGTCATCTTTCCATGGGTGGATGAATGTCTTTGGAGTCTACATCGTTAAGGCTGTTGTATATAGGCTAACTCAAGGCTCTTCTCGTATCTGTGAGTACTAGGGATGGACAGGAGCCTCCCTTGTCTGGATATCCATATCCCTTCTACAGTAACAGAATTTACCAGTGTACACCAGTCAGAGGGAGACAGGCTAGCATGATGCTAATTATCACAACTTAAAGAGCCCTATGTACAATTATTAAGATTTTAGAAAATCTATGTATGCCTCTGATACTGGCTGCCCATTGACTAGTTAGGTATTAACCTGTCAGAGTCCTAGACCAATACATCATTTATTTGCCTGAAATAATTTCTCCTATTTAGGGTCATCTGGGAGTAACTCTCGGACATTTGTGAAAATTGCTTCTATCCAAGAATGTAGGCCACCAAGATTAGTGTGCACACTGCTGATTGGTTAGTAAAAGGGCTTGTCAGTAGCTGAACAAGTTATGCCATGTGCAATGTCTAGCTTCCTCAGGACAAGGGATGGATAATGTCTGGGGAGGAGCTCTCCAACTTGGGTGACATTTAGTGGTCACTAGAAAGATTTGGGTTGTCATACTTAATTGTGGGGAGGTGGTGGTGGTGGCAATGTGTGTGCGTGTGTGTGTGTGTGATGTGTATGTGTCTGATGTGTATGTGTATGTGTGTGTATGTATATGTGTGTGTGTGATGTGTGTGTGTGATGTGTGTGTGTGTATGTGTGTGTATGATGTGTGTGTGTGTGTGATATGTGTAGTGGTTGTTAGTTGTTAGTAATAGTGTGTATGTGTGAAAAGTGTGTAGTGGTAGCTTTGGGTGATCATGGTGATGGTATTGTATGTATGCTCATGTGCATACATGTGTGTGTGTGCTCATGTGCATGTGTGGTGATAGCATATGTGTGTGTCCATGTGTGTGTGCTTGTGCATGTGTGGTGGCAATGTGTATATTTGTGTGTGTGTGTCCATGTGTGTGTCTATGTGTGTGTCCATGTGTGTGTCTATGTGTGTGTCCATGTGTGTATCTGATATTAGTGCACAGAACAGGTCCCAGCCCCCATGGCAAAGTGTCAATGGAGTTGCTTGGAAGACCCTCTGCTAAAAGATACCCTTCTAGTGCTCCTACAATCTCAGTGCATAGCCAAAAAAGAGTCAGTCATGACTCAAAATATAAAAAATGTGGATCTGACTAAACTTTGGGAGCCCCCATGGGTCTCATCTTTGGGGTGGGGGCAAAGTATGAAAGTAAAGCAGGACCCTTCCCCACCTTGCTGGCTTTCCTGTCCTCTCTCTCTTCTGCCTTCTACCCTCTCACCATCTAGTGGCCCCCTGAAATATCAACCCTTAGTTACTGTCTCCTGGCTTTTCTAAACCCCACCACCAAAAACTGCTTACCTGAGGGGACAGGAGGCTCCTGGGTGGCCCATGTGATTTTATTGATACACTATCTAAGCACACACTAGGCCCAGCAGAGCCATTCAATGCAAATACAAGGAATTAAGAGGTACACTTCCCAGACATGCTAAAAAAAACGATAACCCCAACAAATAACAACTTAAGAGACAAATTACAAATGAACTCTTCCTCTCCTAAGGACTGACCCTTTGGGCTTTGGTTCTGGCCCTTGGACACTTACAGATGACCACATGGAATCATAGATAGAAGAGAGTGCTGTTTTGAAAGGATATGCTTGAACCCACTCTGCACTTGTGCACTTTCCCAGGAACACCACCTACTCTTGACACTGTATCCTTCGGGAGTAAAGGAGTCGGTGAGACCAATAAGCTACTTTTATTGCTTTAAAGTCTGGGGTTCAGACCCAGGATGGGTCTCAGAAGCCCCAGGGGACTCAACATACCTAGCAGGTAAGCTTCAAGATATTTGCTTTCATTTCCTTTACAGCTCTGGGGTCCTAGACTCATCTGTGCCTAGCTTTGGGTTTTGTGTGTCATTGTGACTATTCCTGTTGACAAAATTTGTTGGGAAAAAATGCAGTTTTGGACTTACCTGGGTGCAGGTTACCTGTAGGAATGTCTTCAGAGTCGTTTACACATTAACGACCAGTTTGATGAGGGACAAACTGGTTACGTAGGAAGGAGGAGAGAGGTACCCAGAACGTTTGACAGAAGGACAGGCAAGAGCCAGCAAGTCAGAAGAGAGGCTCCAGCTGGCCGTTCTGAAGTCTTCGTAAGAGGTCACTCTCCCTTAGTGGTGGCAGTGAGCAAGCTCGACCATGACACTCCTGAGAAGGTAGGTACATAAGCTTTTTCCCCTTCCCATCATCAAATGAGACAAAGTTTAAGTACTTGCTCTGTCCCCCACACAAAATGTGTGTGACTGTCAGAAAT
The DNA here is from genome assembly GCA_019843815.1 of Montemys delectorum. Classification (NCBI taxonomy): domain Eukaryota; kingdom Metazoa; phylum Chordata; class Mammalia; order Rodentia; family Muridae; genus Montemys; species Montemys delectorum. Next base: position 16,704 of record JADRCD010195730.1, on the reverse strand, counting down.
GCTGACTGATTCACATTAAATTTTAAATTGGGTACCAATTGATGTAACTTTTATACCTCTCTCCTCGCCCCAAATTAAATCATTCAAATTTATCAAGATCCATTGTTTGGGTTTAGTCAAAATATTCCTGAATTCTCCTGAGCTTCCATAACTGGCCCTGTAACACAGTTTGGGACTTTACCTCTCAGGACCACAGAAGCACACTTCTTTAGTATCTTTGGCTCTCTCACAGGTCACTGGCCTCCTTGGCTACCGCTTCCAGTGTGGCACATGCAAAATACTTCCAATAATTCTAACTTCAAAGGTCTTGTGTCAGAGACCAAAGCATTCTGTGTCCCTCAGTCCTGTGGTGGTTGGCAACAGTTGAAAAGTTAACATTTTGGGGGTTGTGGGGGGAGTAGGTCCTTACCTCCTCTCTTGGGGTCTGGCCCTCTTCCTCTCCATCAGCAGGTCTGCCTCTGCGGTGATCTGGTCATGGGAAGGGAAACTAGAGACAACTTTTTTTGTAAAACATCACATTCAGACCCCTGAGCTAACTAACAATCCTGAGCTAGTATATACACAGGTAGCTAATGACAGGGGACAGAGAGGAGGGACAGGCAGGAATGGCAGGTGATAGTTGTTCAGGAGGGGGAAAAATGAACCTCGTAGGGTTTTCTCTTTCTTCTGCCACATTGTCATATCATCCTAAATTTGGCAAGGTGCCATCTGTCTATTGCTTGAATTAACTTGTGGCTACAAACCCTGTAACAAGGAGTGAACTTTGAAATGTAGAAGCCGGAAGTGTGGAGGGTCTAGGCTCAAGTTAACAGTCTCTCATGGGAAACATACAAAAATAAAATGAAATCAAACCTCACTTAAAATAGAGAAGGGGAAAAAAAGAAGTTGTAAACTCAATGTTTGGGAGGAGCTCACATGTAAGATACTCTAGGTCTTACACAATACAAAGCTTCACCCAGGATCCGGCTCTCCTTTTTAGGGATTTAAGAAGAAAAAAAAGTCCTCCTCTCTAGTCTTCAGGAAACTAAGCCCCCTCTGGCAGCTGGCATCTGAGACTGCCCACTAAGGATTCTTAAGCTGCATGAAGGCCTCAAAGACTCTTCATCTGAAGCTCTAAAGGAAAGGCCGGACCCATTTTCTTTCTATTCTCTCTGAAAAGCTTGATCCTAGGTCAGAGGTCCATAGGTCAGCCTAGGAATGTGATGTAACAACAGGGCACTCCATCCAGTGGACTAAAGACCTTGATAGGTGGGCGTCAGGCAGAGTCTCCGTGTCTGCTGCTCAGAGGCCCACAGAGGCCGAATTGCAGTGTCCACAGTTCTTGGCCTCTGCTCACTCTGGCCCTGTTGATTCTACTTGGAAAAATTCTTCTCTCTCTGTGAAGTTTTAGTTTGCAAGCCAGAGTGGCATTTGAAAAGCTGTAGTCTTGCTAAGAAGGGGGTAGGTACATCTTATTGAGAGGGGAAGTTGATTGTCAAAAGAAATGGGTGTGCCTAGACTGGAGGGTTTTAATTTTGATCAACTAGGCTATCCTCTCTTTTAAAAAAAATTAAATTTCCTGCATCAAAATAAATCAACAAAACAAATGCTTTTCAAAATCATGTGTGGATTCTTGATAAATACTAAAAATAAGATTATTTTAAAAAGATCAGGAAGAGAAAAGTTATTTGAGACTCTGTAATCCTTAAGAGTTTTGTGTACTGCAGCATTGCCTGTTCAGGAGTGTGTATACAAAAGCAACTGCACTGTGTTGTTGTTGTTGTTGTTATTATTAATTGTTGTTGTTACTGATATTAATGTTGTTATAAGCTTGAGCTCTGCTAAAGAGAACTATTCTGGGATTTTTCTCAGAAAAGATGTCAAGGTAAACCTACATTATAAAAAAAAGAACAACAAATGGGAAAAAAAGCTTGTGTGTGTGTGTATGTGTGTGGGGTGAAACAAATGTGTGTTGTATGTGTGTGTTTGTGTGTTGTGTTATGTGTGTATGTGTGTATTATGTATGTATGTATGTGTTTTATGTGTTTTATTTGTGTGTGTTTGTATATGTTGTGTTGTGTGTTGTGTATATGTGTATGAATTATGTGTGTAGGTATATGTATGTGTTGTATGTATAGGTGTGTGTACGTGTGTGGTGTGTGTATGTGTGCTGTGTATGTGTTGTATGTATGTGTATGTTTATGTGTGTTGTGTGTGCATGGTATGTATGTATATTCTTATGTGTGTGCATGTGTGTTGTTTGTTTTGAGTATTGTGTGTCTGTGTTTGAGTTATGTGTGTTGTGTATATGTGGGTATACGTATGTGTTGTATGTGTGTGTGTGT
>JADRCD010195730.1:0-14370 GCA_019843815.1 Montemys delectorum | reverse complement strand
TGGTGTGTATGTGTGGGTATATGTATATGTTGTGTGTATGTGTGTTGCATGTGTGTTGCATGTGTGTATATGTTTGTGTGTAGTATATATATGTGTATACATTGTGTGTGTTGTATATGTGTGGATAATGTGTTATATGTGTGCGTATGTACTGTGTTGTATGTGTATGTATATGTGTTTTGTAATGTGCTATATGTATGTGAATGTTTGGGTCTGTATGTGTGGTGTGTGTGTGTGTGTGTGTGTGTGTGTGTGTGTTATGTGGAAGGGAGCGGTGAAGCAAACGTGAGTATTAAGTCTCCACAAAATGGCTTCCCCCACATGGGCAGCTTACATTTCATGTTCACTCGATAGACATTTACAGCCAGTGGTCTATCAGGACCTGGCTAGAATTCAGAAAGCAACAGACTGTAAGACACCTGTCATTTAACAAGGGATTTTAAGATCACAGAGAACACTCCAACTGTCATGCTCTCAGCTTTGAGAAAGCCATACAGAATTTTTCAAATGGGCTCAGTGAGCATGAACACCTCAGAATTAGAGGCCTGCACCCTTCACATACTTACCTCGCTACCTGTGAGAGAAAGAGAGGCCCTGGCATCCAATCGCTGTGATTTGAGTGGGTGTGCTCATGCAATGGGGTGCTGAAGGGCCTCTGCTGCCCAGTACTGTTTCAAAGGGCTGACGTCACTACATGGAAGACTTTTAAAAATGCAAAATATAATTAAAATGCCATCATTGTCATTGATGGCCACTAACAATGTTAAAAGCATGGGCTATGACCCCTTTTCAAGGTTGGGGGTGATCCCCCATTCCCTACGGTTCATACCATCTTCTCATAGTAGATCATATGAGTTAGATAAAAATAAAATTATCTACTTAGAAAAAAAATGTTTTTGAGAAGTTGAAATTGTTTAAAGGATCTCTGCAAAACATGTTGTTATTGCAGATGTTATTGGGAGATAGAATGTAGATCTTCCTTAACTTTGAAATTTGGGCATCGGGGGACGCTATGGGCTTCCCACTGCACCAAGCAGTTCAGTGAAGGCCTTCTGAATTTAGAAAAAGAAAATGACTGCATTAAAAAAAAATACAGAAAAACAAAACAAAACAAAACAAAAAAAAAACAATCCGCACGCTGAGATGCAGTACAGTACTGTCTCACTTGGCAGCCAAATAAATTATTATATAATTAATTGTGATTTGCTATAAAAATGAGGTGTTACTATAGTGGTCATATTATACACAGTGCTTTACCTTCTTGTAATAAAGGCAAGAGATACTAAAATATTCTGATCTAGTAGCCCCTTGCAATTCTAAACCAAGAAATAATATCTAAGTGAAGTTTTGAAAAGAAAAAAAAAGTTATAACCCACAGATTTTAAACTAACAGGAACATGAAAACAGGCCTTGACTGCATTTTGTAAAAAAGCCTTAGCTCTCTAGACATTATAGAATTTCTATTAAATTATTACCTTTCCATTTTTCTATCATCTATCTTTAAAAATAATTCTAGCAATATGATGTTTAGGCAATAAAAATGGAGTATGCACACAGAAAAATGCTTTCTTTTTTTTTTAAGCAACAGATGAATGTGGCTGTCACACATGAAGAAGTATGTTCCAGGATGGTCATTTGATCTACCTTTTCAGGGGTGAGAAGGCATAGATATCTTGTTTAACGTAATGAAGCTAGACAGTGAAAAGATCTTGCAACTGGGAATGAATCCTCTCCTTCTGCTTCCACCCTCCCCAATCAATAGCAGGGACCCAGATACAATCCCTCCCTTGTTACTTCAGCAAGATGAAAGCAACCTACTGGGAAACTGCAGCCCGCTTTGACAGACAGCAGCTGCTGCAGTCTCAGGCAGCAGGAACCAACGGCTATCTTAGGGGCTCAGGCAAGGCCTAGGCCAGGCTGAGCAGCCTGCCTTCTGGACTAAAAGAGCAGAGTGGCTGAGATCCACAAAAGGCAGACAGGCCAGTGCCACGGTACCCCCCCCCCCAAAAAAAATGTGCTTCTGTTTGGGTTTAATTATCCCCTCTAGGAAAAAAGTCTAAGGTATACAAGGGAAACGTCTGCTATTCTGAAAGAAGCTGGCCTCGGACCCGAGGTTTGGTGCAGAGAGCTGCATTAGCAGAGAACGTAAACTCTCAAGCCCCTTCTCCCTGTCTTGAGGGTAGGAGTCAGACAGAAGACCCAAATCCTGTTACTACAGGACACTTGAATGAAAATTTCCTGGGAAAGCTTTGTTTCTCAAAACAAGGCAACCGAGGTCCCAGAATATAAGGGACGTGTCTATTTGACCAACCGGGATTCAGATGTGCACAGTCACTTAGGTCTTCTATCAGCAGACATCTGTGTCCCCACCCACACCCAACTCACAGGTCAGCTTCTCAGACTACGGAAATGGAGCTGCAGTGAAATCCAAGCCTTGGCATGTGGGGTGCTATGCTTCTCACATAAACAGGGACCTTTGAAATTTATAGCGACTTCCCTTTTCCATGTGTTTGATTCAATGATACCAATATTTCCCCAGGTAGGCATAAATAAAATGACCATCCCGTCTACAATAATGATTTGTGAGAGGCACATCACAGCAGCACAATCATGTCATCAATGTCTTTAATAAACACCATCACAGATTACCAAATGTTTCACAGACAAATGGAGCACAACCTTAGAAACTGTGATCCTGAGATCCCTTGACAGGTTTGAGAGAATAAAATAAATTAATTGTGGAGATTCACTCGTGAAGATTTTATTTAAGCCACAGGTACAGACCATCGTTAATTGCTGTTTTGATTAAGCTGGCAAGAAGAATGAACGCCTCAGGTTGGAAATGACAAGTCTGAGGTGGGAGGAGCTCTGGCTGCAGAATGAGGGGAGGGGTCTCTGGGAGGGGAGGGGACATGGAGAGCTAGGGTAGTGGAAAATGAGGGCCTCAAAAGGCACCTATCTGGCTGGAATAACATTTGTTGAATCGTCATCCTAGGAAAATCTTTATTTTTTTCATCCCCAACTGATTTTATGGAAGCTCTTACCTCCAGTCCTCCAAGCCGTAGCTAAAGCTGCTTGAAAAAAGATTGACATGCAAACATATACACAGTTCACAAGTAATAGTCCCAGCTTCCCATACATTATAGACACATTTAGTATTTATTTTTTTTATTTTGATTGCAGTTAAAATACAAAGGCAAGATTGTACTCCCAGCATACAACTCCCAACCTTCCTACACTAGGCCCCTCCTGCCACGGATTGCAAAAACATAAGTGAGTGCCTTACCTCGGGGCTCTTCGCTAAGAAGAAAATTATTATATATATACATATATGTATATACATATATGTATATATATATAGACACACATACATATTTAAACCCAGCCACGCCCACCCCCTGAAACTAACCCTGTGTGTTTTGAATGTGGCCTTGCCAACAGGGCTAAGTATCCACACACACACACACACCCACCCACCTTCCTCCTGCTCTACTCCCCCCCCCCCACAGGTGGCTCCAGTATGTGTGTACGTGTGCACAGAATACAAAATACACGTTTTGAACAACCCCAAAGCCCCGAGTGTCTGGATTTTCAACCGTTAAGGCGAGAGGGCTTGACATATGTATTGAGAAGTGAGGAAATGCTTAGCGCAAAGGGGAAAAGAGAGAGAGAGACATACCGGGAAAAGGTTATGGAGGCCCGCGGCGGCGGGCCCACTCCCCCCAGCCATCGGCCCAGCGGATTACCCAGGATGCCACGCCACCGTTGCCTGCGCGTTTTCCCTCTGCTCGCTGCAGAGAGTCTGCACACAGGTTATAACAGAGTGTACCAACACGGAAAGTTTTGGTCGCGCCATGGCGCAAATCACAAGGTAACCTATTTCAGAGTACAAATATAAAATCGGCGGGTACGTTGAAAGTGCCAGGGATGAAAACTGGGACACACTGAGCATGTCATGCACAGGCGAACACAGAAAATGGACACCAACACACACCAACAACAAGCTGTCTGAGTCGAAGCAGCCGTGCCAGGCGAGGCGGGGGCGCGCACCCCGATGGCCCTAGCCCACCGCGGTCACGAACAATCGAGCCGGGGGAGCCCCGAAGGGCCCACCCCAGCAGTTCTGGGCTCACCTCACGCCCCCGCCTGTCCAGCCTACGATCGCTGGCGCCGGCGCTGGCCTCCGGCCGGTAACGACCCTCAGTGTCGCTCGGCACCACTTTTCTCCCTGGAGGGCATACAGTTCGGCCACCCGAACTCTCCAAAAGGCCCCTTTCCCACCCCAGGGCAGAGTTGGGGGTCCCTCCCTGGAACTTCTAACAGGGTTTCCAAACCCCTCCTCCCACGGGCAAGGCCCAAACCCCACCGGAAGGCCCTGCCACCCCCTCCCCGGGTGCCCGGGCGGCCCTACTACCCAGGGGCAGAAGCTGCCTCTTTACCTAAAAGCAGAAGGCGGTGTGTACACATGTAGTCCATCTTTTCCTCCTCCAGTTGCTTGTCGATGCGCTGGCTCCTCTTCTTATCTGCGCGCTTCCGATCCCGCATTTCCAACTCTTCTTTGCGCAGATTTTTTCGCCTTTCTTCCATTGGATCTTTGACCTTCTCAAGGCTGAGGGATCGGGAGCGCGCGCACTTTGGTAGACTGAAGCAGCTTCTGAAAGCTCGGGTGAAGAACTTGCGAACTGGGTTGCTCTCAATCGTGTGGCTTCGGGGCAGGCCAGGGCGGCGGTTTCGCCGCAGAAGCCACTGGAAGCAGCCAGTGGCCCCTTCTTCTGACTCATCACTGGAGGACTCGATCTCGCAGATGCCGGACGATGCCTCGTATCTGCAGCAGCTTCGGCCCCTCTCGTACTTGTCAGGCCAGGCAGTCGGCCGCGGAGCAGGCCGCGGAGTAGGCGGGTCAGCAACCTGGATCTCGGGGCTGGGGGGTCTAAGATGGACCCTGCTTGAGGCGGCAGAGGCTGACCGGCCGGCAGTGACTGCGCGGGCAGCAGAGGCTGCCCGGGCGGCAGCTGCTGCGCGGGCAGGAAGGGATGCCCGAGCTGCGGGAGTAGCAGAGAGTGACCTGGCTCCCCAGACCAGTGGACCTGCATAGGCTGCCCTAGCGGCAGCTGCCCTAGCAGAGGCTGACATCGCTGGGGCGCCAGGGACTGCTCCGGCAGCCGGATGGGCTCTAGCAGAGTGGACTGCCCGGGTAGAGGGCTCCGTTGGGGTGATGGGGGCTGCCCGGGCGGCAGGCTCCGCCGGGGTGGCAGAGACTGCTGCGGCTGCGGGCTCCACCTGGGTGACAGGGGCTTCCCCGGAGGCAGACTCGGCTGTGGTGGCAGGGATTGCCTCGGAGGCTGGCTCGGCGGCTGGATCTCTGACGCCTTCGGACTCGGCAGAACTGGCTGGGGAGACTGGGGCTGCCCCTCCATCAGGCTCGTCACGGACAGCTGGGGCTTCTTCGTCTTCCTCAGAATCGGACTGGAGATCTGAAGGTGTTCCTGGGGTTGTCCCGACTTCTCCGGCATCGCTCTGGCTATCTGTGAGCATCGCGGCATCCGGAGGAGCTTCGCCAGCATCGGATCCGGTAGAGACGGCTTGGGCAGCAGGGGCTGGCTGGGCATCCATTGCTTCAGGCTGGGTGGAAGATCCTTCCTCTCTCTCTGGAGTGGGGACTTTCTCTTCCACTGTAGTGGTGGTGGTAAGGCGTCCTTCCATCTCGGCTGCTTCTCGCTCAACTGGGGGTCTCTCTGCGTGCTCGCTCTTATCTGGGGCTCCCGAGACTTCGATGGGCGGGCCATCTCTTGCGATTGGGGGGCTGTCCATATTGACAGCGGTGTCGTCGTCGACCCCAATGGAGGCTCTGCCAATCTCAAGCAGGGGTCTGGTGATCTCCATCGGGGGGCTGTCGTGTGCGAAGTTAGGAGGAGATCTGACAGCCTCGCGGAATGGTCTGTCAATGGCGCCTCGGACCCAGAGGGGAGGCGCGTTCTCGGCGGGAGCGAGGCAGAGCGCACTCGGGACCGCGGCTGTCGGGAACTCGCCGCCAATGCCGATTTGTGGGATGACTCGCGGGAGTCCTGGGGGTGGGCTATCGCCCCCGAATTCTTCTCCATCGACCTGAAATGGCACAGATTCTTCAGGGGGAGGGCTGTACTCTTCTCGGAAGCCAGCGATTTCAAATCTGAGGTTCCCGGGCTCCGCGGGAAGAACTCTGGGGACCAATGCTTCCGGACCTCCTGGAGCAAGGTCTGGGACTTGCAAGGGAGACTGGCTAAGGTCTCCCTGGGCAGGCTCATTGAACTCAAATGGCATAGCTTCTTCTGGTGGGGGGGTATAGGCTCCCGGGCCTGGGCTCGCACCAGTGGGGGGCCCGGGCTCCAAAATCGCTGGGTTGAAGGCTTTGAGGCCCGATGGGGTCCCAGATGGTCCAGGCTGCTCCAGGGTGGGCCAGAAATCTCCCAGGCTGGGCTGTTGTGTCTCGAATGGCATGGCTTCCTCGGGAGGTGGGCTGTAGTCTCCACCCACTCGGACTTCCTCGAAGGCCTGGCTGGGGCTCTGGACATCAGATTTTGAGTCTTCTGGGGGTCCACTGACCTCACTGCCAGTCTCGTCGGGGACGGGCTCATTGTTAGATGGTTCAGCCTCCGGTTCGGTCTCCATTTCTTCGGCTGGGCCAGCCCCAGCACCGGGGGCAGCTGCCCCTGGGGCTTCCAAAGGTTCTTGCTCGGGCTGCTCCCCGACTTCAGGGGGGATATCGTGTTGTCCTGACATATTGTTGCCGTGGAGGCAGTTGAGCATGCCCATAACACGGTGGCGGCTTTTCAAAATTAATTTGGGGCTCCGTAAGACGGAGCACCCAGCCAAACTAGGGTGAAAAAAATATTTTTTTTTTTTTAAATTCAAGTTTTGGTTGGAAAGTTCTCCAGCCTCAGTTTCCAAACTTTGTAAGGATAGATGATCAGGGGCTAGAACCCAGGACCATGGCTGAGGCAAGTTATTTCTTGCTGGTGACGTCTGTCACCTTCCTAGTTACACTTACCCCTTCGGGCGGTGGTCGGCCAACAACTTTAGGAACTTTTCCGTTCTCTCTTCTTACTTTGCTGTACTTTAACTCCGCCTTTTTGGCATCTAAGAGCGTGCCGATTCGTCTCGAAAATCGTAAGCAGAACTCTTTCTCTGCCGCCAGAGGACGCCGGTCTCAGTGCTGAGCCGGCTCCTGGAGCTGGCTCCCAGTGCCGGCTGCTCCCGACTTTGGGTAAGGGGGCCGGTGAGCGGAGGCCTCGTAGGGACGTTCGGCTCCGTCCTCTCCTCTCCCGGACTGATTCAGAGTCTCTCTTGCTCGCTTTTTCCCTGGCCAGAGAGAGAGCGCGAGCTCTCTTGCGTTGCTGGGACACGTGACGAAAGACGTGGGCATTGGTCTGTTAGAGTACAGACGCTGAGAGCCTCCCTCCCCATCTGATTCTTCTCGAGGGGAGGAGGGACTGCAGGAGGGCTTTATCACCCCAGATCACCCAAGTATGCGGTGAATCCCTGATCTAAAGACCCCACACCCAGGCAATTACCCATACACATCTCCAAATCTGGAAAAGGAGGTTTTAGGATACAAGGAAAGGGGTAGAGGTATACGCACGAAAATGCGACAGGTGGTCGTGAGCCCACCGGAAGGGTAGAGAGAGGGTGAGGAAGTGCCGAATGTAAATACGCAATTTATTTTTTAAATGGTCTGGCGTCGTTTTCTTTATTTCTTTTCTTTTCTTTTTTTAAATGTTTATGTTTGCTGTTTGTTGGGGACGGCTCCAGCAAATCCCCTCAATGTCCCCCATCCCCATTACAACTCGGGGGTCTCAGCAGTGGCATAGTGTGACGCAATCAGGGCTCGCTCTGTTTATGTGGATGGTGATGCAGTAGAAATAAAGGTCTCAGCAGTGCACTGCGGAAAATCAAGCAAAGCCCCCTTAGGCGGTACTCATGGTTGCCGCTTTCCGCACAGATAGGGGAGGGGGCTCAGGGCTTACCGGAAGACCCCTTACCTAGCTCAGGCCTCACGCTTCTGTCTTTTGGGTAAGGGCAAAAGGAGATTTGGGGTGTAGTTGATGGCCCATTTAGGGTGGTGGTAAAGACTAGAAAACCTGATAATGCACCAACCAACCAACCGAGCCCTGGTGGCAACAGCTGCCGAGACTCGCGTCTTCCGGCCACCAGAGCCATTTGCCGATTCTATGTTCAGTTCCTCTATCTAGCCCTCTCCAGCCCCCTTCAATCCCCTTCTCCTACTACTGTGAGCACCACAGAGCATTTCCTATACTTAGAACTGCAACAGTCCACCCAGGCGATGTTAAGCCCGGCCACAAAGCCCGCAGCTGCGCGCCCCTTGCGGTGCCGCGGTGGGCTCAGAGCTGCAGGAGATAAACACTCACCTTGCCCGGTGGGCTCAGCGAATAATCACAAAATGCTTTAGGTCTCTGAACTGCAGAAGAATCCTGGGCAGGGGCGAGGGTTTTTGTTGGTTTGTTTGTTTGTTTGTTTGTTTGCCCTTTGGGGTTTTTTTGTTTGTTTGTTTTGCCGCTTGTGTGCGCGCACACGCGCGCGCCCGCGCGGCACACACACACACCGCGGTAGGTAATGGCGATGGCGCCGAGGCATTGTCTTTTGTTGCAATGCAGCTAGGCAGTGGGCAGGTCTGGCCTGCAGGACCCTGAAGAAAGAGAGTATGGAGTGGTACATAAAGCAGGCTGCGGCAATTATGCACCACGCAGATGGCTATATTGTAAGATGCATGCCGGTGCGCCGCGGCACGATTTCATTCTCTGAAATCTAACGTGTCCCTCTTCCCATTGCAGGCTCAGCACACTACAGACCCTTGCCTACAGCGTCCACGTGGTCACCCTGAGTAGAGGAAAGCACACAAAGTGAAGCCCTAGAGAATGCTTGCAATCTGCCGAAGGCGTGCCACCTCAACTCTACGGCTCTACACACTGCATGCCGGACACTTTGAACTTTGGTCCAAAGTTTGGCCAACTACCCCCCACTCAAAATGGCGAAACGGTTTGAACGTACACCGAATAGGCCAACTGGGTCTCAACCACTAGCCCACTCCCCTCCGACCCCAGCGACAGGTCAGCTATTGGGCTGGGGTCACGCCAATCAAGGATGCCTGGCGAATGAGCAGGGGGCTTCGGACCGGAAACCGGATATGGGTGGGAGGTCCAATAGGGGGCGCCGCGTTGGAACGCCCAAAGAGGTTGTGCTTGCAGGGTTGGTTGGAAGCGGTTGGCGGGCGGGCGTATGGCGGCCAGGCCTAGAAGGCCTCGGTCGCCGTGAGTGCCTTGGGAGCCAAGCTTTTTGATGCCCTAAATCGCCAAGGCTAAGATGAGAAGGTCAGGGACCCCCATGGACTATCCCTTGGGGTCATGATGGCGGTAGGCTAACCCACTACACAGAGAGGGCTATCGCCGAGGCTCCGCGGAGAGAGGCTTTTCCAGGGCCTGGAGGTGGTGGGCCAGGCCTATGGAGAAAGAGAGCTTACTGCTCCGATGCAGACGAGCAGTACAAGATGGACAGATTTCATTTCCCAGAGATGCTGAACCCTGCACAAGGTGGAAGGTCAGTAGACGCTGAGGTTGGAGACCCAGAGAGACCGCACGCGGATCTTGTGGGCTCTCCAGGCCTCTCACACCCATCCCTAAAGCACCATTCATCAAAAAAAATGGGTTCAGGTTCTCTTTGTTCAGACATTCTTATGATCTGTGAGAATCCTTTGTTCCACATTCTTTCTTATATCATGCTTCTCTGACAGGGAGAAACATCCAGAACATGCCAGTCTCCTTGTGAAAGAGCAGGACGGCATGAAAATGGGAAGAGAAGGCCTCCAATAGGAGGGGTTGCAAAGACCAGATGGAGAAAATGGCGCCTCGAATGGGTCTCCATAGCAAGATGTCTTGACTGACTAGAAGGGGCGGGGCAGAACGGGTACACCTTCACTTATGTGGAACAAAGGGTCCAACCTAAGGGAGTGTGGGGCCTGGTTACATAAATGATCGGACACCTCTGCTCCTGTAGAAGCTGTGGAAAAGAAGGGAGAGAATATGGATGTGCTTTCTGAGGCACCCATGCAGCATCCGGGCTCTTTTGGCAGGAAGTGAAGAGGAGGAAATGGGGTAGATGATGAAAGGTGTTTTTCTCTCCCCTTCGCAGATCAAGATTTGAATCAAGTTTTTAGAAAGGGCAGAACCAACATGGAGGGTGGTTCCGATAAAGGGAACAAAGGAAGCGCTGTGCACAAAGAAGCTGCCGCAGCGGAAGCCCTTAGAGGAGAGAGACCCATACACAATGGATAAAAGACTTAAGGGTGCCAGGGGCTTCCTGGAAGCTCTCGCGTTAGGCAAGTCACAAAAGGCGGAGGAGTCAAAGACTACCACTGGGGTGTGGACACTGGGAATTAGAGGGGAGTCAGGGAGGGGCTGGTGCGCAGGTAGGGTCTTTTTTATTTCAGACATGGCCGGTTTGAAAGGAAGATGGGCGGTCTGAGAGAGATTTTTTTTACAATCAATTTCTGGGAAGGAAAGGTTTGGAGTTTAGGAGAAGGGTAGAAGGCAAAAATTCAAATTATCCATCAACCTTACTAAGGTTTGAGGTAAATGAGCCAGATAAAATTTCTCCAGTGGAGGAATATAGCCAAGGAGAGGACAGCTGGAGAGAGAGCAGGGCAGGCTCCAGAGGCGGAAGTGGGAGCAGCCCTTGTGTATGCATCATGGCTTCTCAGCCTCACACTGGGGCCTTGGGTCAGGTAATGTTTTACTCTGGTGACTGTCCTGTGTGAGGCAGGATATTCTATGGTTTCTCTAGTCTATACCTACCAGATGCCAGTAGCACCCCTTAGTGTTACTAATATCCACGTCCTCAGCGTGCACAGGTATCCTCTGATACAGAACTGCCCCAGGTTGGAAAAGCTGCTGAGAGTCTTTACATTGATGGACTTTAAAAGGGGGGGGGGGGAGAAGCACTTTAATTTAAAGGTAAATTCATACTGGGAAAAACAGAGTACAGGGATTAATACTGATTGTCCCCTGCCCTATGCTCTCAGTTTCCTGTAGTGGCCTAGAGCTAAGTGCAAAGGCTCAGGAGGAGCCAATGTAAGGGAAGCTGAGCAGTGCAAGAGATGACTGGGTAGCCTGGCCAAAGGACTTGGGGAGCCCAGAATGATAAGAGCTAGAGGGGATGAGTTATCGGTTGACTGGGAATCACCTTGGTGGGTTTCACTGTCTAGTGCCTGTTCAGGTTGGTGACCTTGCTGGCTCAATACATGTCTGACATGGTTGTTGCTCGGTGGCGAGTGCCTGGCTGGAGCCTTACCCTACTAAAGGAGCGAGGTTTCAAATGGCCTCACATTATACTACACTAGGAAAGCATCTTCTTCCTCCCCTCTTACTTGTGTGTTCGAGCGCTCATATGCATGTGCACTCGAGTGAGTGTGTTCACAAGGAGGTCAGAAGACGACTTGTTGGAGCTAGTTCTGGGCGCCATGTGAGTTCTATGACTCAAGCACCTTTGTTTACCCATCTCACCAGCTCCCTGGGAAGAGATATGGTCATTCTTCTTCCAGCTGACTTTGTAATGGTTGTGATGGGGAAAAGGTAAATGCTGAGAGATGTGAGTAAAACGAGGCCACCAGCAAGTCATGGAGCTGTGGGCGGTAAAGGAGTGAGTGCCGAAGAAGGCTTAATAGGTGGGAAAGGCAAAAGCTAAGTTTGGGGTCTGAGCCATCCACACAGTAATGTGCGAGTGACAGGCTGTAAGGGAGATGGCATGTCAGTTGGGAGAACAGGATTTTCTGTATGAGAAAGGAGTGGTAAGTATTACTCCTGTTTTTGTTGGGCTCTGCTTCTCTGAGGAAAGTCAGCTTGCTCAGTGCAGCTGGCCCAGATGCCCAAATGAGAAATAGTGTGACCTTTTCAAAGTCACACTAACCAGAAAGAAGCTAACTCAACTTCATCACCTAAGAAGGCGTGGTCCCGCTTTTCTGTGGTGCCCTGGGCTGGCTGCTTGTTTACAATCAACAATTGTATTTAGACTTATATTTGGGGGCTTTTTTTTTAATAGTTCTTTTTTTCCTTTTGGGGTTTTTGTTTTCTGCCAAAAGCCCAAGGCCCATCCAGCTATCTCAAGTCACTGCTTCTTAACGTTGACTTAGCCACAAAAGAGAAAGCTGAGCAGGAAAGGCCCTTTGGGTAGAGGGGAAGGTGGAGTGAGCAAGATTGGGGGGGGGGGCACAGAAACCAGGAATAGCAAGACCATTGGAGAAGGGGCAGCCATGTATAATATACATATATTATGTGCCATTAATTTCCAGGCAAAGGAACCAGGTACAGAAAAAGAGAAGATAGAAAAATAATTCAGGCAAACGCTGAGTCGCTCGGCCTCCCAGTGCAAAGGTTTCTGAGTGTCTCCCTGAGTAGCAATAAGACTCTGAAGCTGTTCAATTAATTACTGTTCAATTAAGACTGCTGCAGCCCTCCCCCCTCTCCCTGCCATCATCTCTGCCAGCCTTGGCCGGTGGAGGCAGCAGCAGCTTACTGCAGTCTGCAGAAGGGGCTGTGTGACTGGCCTGTTTGAGGCAAATGCTAATTAAAGGGAAGATGTCCCTAACAGATAGGGCAAGATACTGGACTAGGGACTGATGTGGGGCTCCTGTTAGGGGCATAAAAGTATATTTATGAATACAGCTGGTAAACTCATGGATGAAAAGCTGTTATACAAGGCCAGGCCTCTCCCTCAGGCTTATTAGCAGCGGCTCAACCTCAATGGCTTTCTTTGTGGAAGAACCACCACATTGTGCCTTAGCATGCCGTGCTCCTGCCACCTGTGCCTGCACAAGGTGCCCACATTTTGCTGGGGTTTCTTTGTGCAGAACAGCTGAGAATGCAGATGAAGTGTCTGAGGGAGAAGTGCCTGTTCCAGATGAGAGAAATAACCAGGGGAAGGTCGGGGATCCCGGAAGGCAATTTGGTTTTAATAGACAGGCTATGTAAGATTTCTGTAACTCAGGGTGGAAATTCTAGGCACCCAGGGGCTTTTGGGCCTGAATGCTATTGGAATTTGAAGGGGATTGTGTTGTTCACTCTTTCACACAACCTCAATTATCCAAAGCAAATTTTCCTAATGAAGTCTAATTGAAACCGATGCATAAGCCAGGAGAATCAGACGGGGCCTGGGGGATGGAGAAACCTCCAGACTTTAGGTCTGCACTCCTGTCCCACTCAAGTATGAGTGGGAGCCTCAGAGGCTTGTCTTCCTTGAGTCAGAACCTAATGCTTTAAAAACCATTAAGTAAGGTTAGTAGCTTTTAAGTATTTTTGGTTAATGAACTGGTTGAGAACTCCGTACTGTGGAGGTGAAGTTGAAATTGCTGGGCTAGGTCTATAAGACCAGGACAGTGACCTCAAGGGTGACTGATCTGGAATCCTCATTGAGTGCCTGTCCATACTGATTGAGAACTCCGTACTGTGGAGGTGAAGTTGAAATCCCTGGGCTAGGTCTGTAAGACCAGGACAGTGACCTCAAGGGTGACTGATCTGGAATCCTCATTGAGTGCCTGTCCGTCTTCCTACAGCTGAGGTGACAATGCTCCTTGTTGCGCCTGGCCTCACCCTCCCTCTCCAACCTGCCATATTTGGTTGTGTCCTCAACGGTTTGATTCCCTATCTCTTCAAAGTGCTTTTGAGTGCACCCAAAAAATGTGTTGGCTTTATGCCTCCTGCTTCTACCTGTTGTCCAGAGCCCCCACCTAAGTGTAGCTCCTTCCTGGTAGCCTCACAGCTTGTTCTTTTAGTCCCTGTAGTCCCACAGCCCTTTTTGCTTTCCTGACCTTGGGGCAGCCACATCCCCTTGCTAGTGTATAACATGTTTACCCTAAAATAAGCTCATAGGAAAAAACATAGGGATGTGCCTGCCACATTTGAGCCTGGTGATGCAGCCCACCCCATCTCCCCTGGGGTGTCCTGCCTCTGCTGGCTGAGCACTATCAATAAGTGATGCTGCTCTACACTTGGGAGTTCCAAGTCACTAGGCTGTGTGTGTGTGTGTGTGTGTGTGTGTGTGTGTGTGTATGTACTCTGGCCCCCGCCATACCATCTCTCCTGCTTCAAGGCTGGGGATCGGGCTCCCTATCTAGGAGACTTTGAGAAAACAAACACTAGTAAAATTTGGCCAAATTTTTAAATGCCCCAAAGGGGTTAAAACATGAAATAAAGGCCGGGCGGGGTGGCGCACGCCTTTAATCCCAGCACTTGGGAGGCAGAGGCAGGCGGATTTCTGAGTTCGAGGCCAGCCTGGTCTAACAGAGTGAGTTCCAGGACAGCCAGGGCTACACAGAGAAACCCTGTC
>JADRCD010195728.1:0-11491 GCA_019843815.1 Montemys delectorum | reverse complement strand
TGTGTGTGTGTGTGTGTGTGTGTGTGTGTGTGTGCGTGTGTGTGTACCATGTGGTGAGCCCTCTCCCTAAGCCTTGTTTAGTTTAGTGCAACATTTCAACTGTTACAAGAACCTGTAGTCTATACACAAATATAGACTACAAATTACTAATTGCAATTTCTGTGATTCCATATATCAGTTAAATACTTTTATATTGTTATTTTTTATATATAAAAGAATAGTACTACAGAATATAAGGAAGAATGGTAACATTTATGCTAATAATTTTTTTTTGATGGGCTTGGGATTAAACCCCATGCCTCATGTATGCTAAATCCTACTACTAGTCTATACCCCTAGCATAATTTAAAGTAAAGGATTTTCTATTTTAACATGTTTATTTATGGTGTTTTCTTGCTTTTTAAATAGAAGGACTGAATGAAAAAAAAAAGAAATAAAAAGAAAGGACATGGCCACTCCTAGGTATGGGAGAAAAGGAAATTTATTGTAGATTAAAGGGAGAACATAGTCAAAGGCAGGGACATCTAAGAGAATCCAGGGTGAAGATGCTCCACAAGTCCAGGGCATGTGAGGGGTTGGGGAGAAAGGAGAGCAAGGAGAATAAAAGTGTAGACAAAGATGGAACCAAAATGGCTGGATTTATATAGGGAAAGGCAGCTGAGGGGAAGGTCCACCCAGCTCCAGGGCTAGAGAAATTTAGGGTAGGGGGTGGTGTATGGCAGTCCTACTCTGTAACAGGTAGGGACTTAAGGATGCTGGAAGAACCTGGTATCCTTGTTGCTATGTTAAACAGGTACCTTAGTTAGCCATTTGTCCCAGGTTGGAGGCCTAACAAGGACCTGGGTTTCCCTTTGCATTGGACCCCATGAATAGTTTAAGGGCTACCTTCTGGCTGTTCTATCTGTTCTGCTTAAGAAAAGGTTTCAGTAAGCAATGAGGTGGTTTCCTGGACAGTTATAATGCCAGCCTGACTGTAGTTAGCTGGAAAAGTGTTATCGAGGGCGGTTCTGGCAGAGAGAGATTAGCGTTAGAAATCAGTAGATTAAATAAATAAGATAGTCCTCAGTCATAGGATAAGCATCATTCAGCCTTCAGAAAGTAGGACGACAAAGATGAAGGGAGAGAGGGGGAATTTACTCTTCCTAGCTGGACCATCCATCTTTCCTGCCCACAGAAATCAAAGCCGCTAGTTTGCAGGCCTTCAGGCTGCTCTAGGAGTGACATCACCTGCTCTTGTGTCTTTACCACCTAAGACCTATCTAATCTGCCTTAGCTGTGAAAAGATGGATTAGCAGAATATTTCTACTAGTAGTTGTGAAGACTGAGGGTATTGTGGCCGTTAAATATGAAGACATCAATAGATATTAGCCATGTTACTATCCCAAAGCCCTCAGTTCACTTGAATCTTCAGTGGCTTGAAAGGGAGTGTGTGTGTGTGTGTGTGTGTGTGTGTGTGTGTGTGTGTGTGTGTGCAGCAATGAGATAATAGGAGCTATGCAATAAGAACAGGTTCTACTACTGCTCTGCAGGAGGCTAGTCATGAGTCCGGGTCTGTTTCTCATATTGCCTGAAAAAGAACAAAATGCCCATCATACACAATTTTTATGAAACTTTCTGGATGTGGTGGTTTGAACAGGTTTGACCCCCATAGATTCATATGTTTGGATGCTTGACCATAAAGAATGGCACTAAAGTATATACAGCTTTATTGGAGGAAGTGCATCACTGTGTAGGTGGGCTTTGAGCAATTCTATGCTCAGGCTCTGCCCAGTGTGGATGAGAGCCTCCTCCTGGCTGCCTGAGGAAGACAGTCCCTTTCCACTGCTTGCAGATCAAGATGTTGGACTCTTGGCTCCTCCAGCACCTTGTCTGCTTCCTGCTGTGATGGTAATGGACTAAATAAGCCAGCCTCAATTATACGTTTTTCTTTATAAGAGTTGCCTTGGTCATTTTGTTCTTTACAGCACTAGAACCCCGACTAAGAAGCTTGAGTAACCTGTGTGGACCCATAGAGAGCTTTTCTTCCTTGTTTTCTTTTTATTCTAACCATCATCCATATTCAGAGACCTATTTATTACTAGTTGTCCTAAAGAGCACATGGAAAGGGAAAGGCATTTTACTCTTCTGTTTCTCAGAGCTAAGTGTTTACTAATTTAAAGATGAATAAAGCA
Organism: Montemys delectorum; assembly: GCA_019843815.1. NCBI lineage: Eukaryota > Metazoa > Chordata > Mammalia > Rodentia > Muridae > Montemys > Montemys delectorum. The sequence continues at coordinate 9,320 of JADRCD010195728.1, read as the reverse complement.
ATGCCATGATCGCGTGTCTTGTACCTCAAGTGGAAGCAGGGAGAGACAAAAGAGATTGCGAAACATGTGTATATGTGTAAGGGAGAGGAAATCACTACTTAATAAAAGAACCCTGCCCTCCACTGTTCATTGTGCTACTCAGAGCAGCCGAGGTGAGGAAACCACCCAGGAGTCTATTCATGGACAAATAGATTAAGAAAATGTGCACACACACAATGGATTATTATTCCGCCTTAAAAAGAAGGAAGTCCTGGGTTTGACACAACGGGTGGACCATTTGTGAAGTGAAGAAAAGCCAGACACAGACTCACCAATGGTGTGAGGCACATAACAAGCAGACAGGAAAACCTTAAGTCTGACACTAGTGGCCCATTCCAACTGTTCTTGAGCTGCCATTTTTTTTTTTTTTTTTTTTTTTTGTGGGTTGGTTGGTTGGTTGGTTGATTGGTTGGTTTTTTTCAAGACAGAGTTTCTCTTTGTAGCCCTGGCTGTCCTGGAACTCACTCTGTAGACCAGGCTGGCCTTGAACTCAGAAATCTGCCTGCCTCTGCTTGCCAAGTGCTGGGATTAAAGGCATGCACCACCACTGTCCAGCCGAGCTGCCATTTTGAACTGGAGAACAAATCTGTGGTTGTGAATCAGATGGTCAACACGGAGCAAATGGCATATGCAATGGAAGGGACTCCTCAAAGTCACCTCACGTCCTTCTTGATGGAACTGGATCCCTGTGTGAGCACCTCCTACCTGATTGCAATGCTCACTGGACCTGGCAGCATGGCTGCTATTATGATAATAAACAAATGGATATTTATATCATAATAAACAATGGCGTTCTGCCCAATGTTTGGATTGGAGAGGATCCTTCCTCCTTCCTTTTTCCTTTCCCTTTCCCTCCCTCCGTCCCTCCCTCCGTCCCTTACTTTCTCTCCCTCCCTCCCTTCTTACCTTCCATTCCTTCCGACTTCATCCCTTCTCTCCTCCATCCCTACAGCCTCCCTTTTCCTCGACTCTGTATAACCCAGACTGCTCTGGAACTCACATAGGCCAGGCTGCCCTAGAAATCATGATCCTCCTGTTTCAGCCTCCTAATGCTTAGATTGCTAGTACTGTGTATGTCTGAGAGACTTCTTGAAGTTGGTTGTCATATAAGTGAGAGAAATTACCAACAAGAGCATGACTAGGTGCAGCTGGACACATATATGGCTGAGGGTGCTTCTGTGGCGTTGGTAGACTAATGGTGGCTGTGCATCCTTTGACACTCTCCTCACTGAGAAGTGGGACCTGTTTCTCTCCTCCTTGGATCTGGGCTGTGACAACTTTAACCCAGCTTGCTAAGTTCCCACTGGTGGGTTGTTACCACACCATCCCCGTGCTTCCAAATTCCACGGCTTTTTGGGGTGCACTTCTTGCAAACCCATGCTTTGCCACAGTACCTTTCTCCCTGGAACCCAGCTGAGTCATCACATGAAGGAAAACACCACACAGAGTGAATTCAAAATCAAGAGGTAACTCAATCGCTGGGTGTAACAACTAGCATCCTAATTTTGTAAGCTATACTAAATTTAACTCCTCTGGTGGCGAATCCTGGTGGATCTAGCATCTAAACTGGGGGCCTCTTGTTAGCTACATATTGTCCTCCAAGCCCTCTCTGTGGGAACTTAGCGAGCTGGGTAGAGAGATTTCGGAGCTCCAGGTCAGAGAGTCTCTACAAGATGAGAACAGGCCTATGCCTTGCTGGCAATAGCGTGGATTGATTTTTTTTTTTTTAATAGTTCATGCTACAGGAGGCCTTGGGAGGAAACAGGCAGCTTGCACCTTAGTTTCTTGAAGCTTTGAAATTCTCTGGCAGACATTTTAGTCTGTTTAGTCTCTGCTATTTAATCTGTTGTAGGGAGCATGTGGAATGCCAGAAAAGACACAGAGAAGAGGAAGTCCCGCTGAATCTAGCCTGTTAGCTGATCCTGTTAAGAAGCAAGTGTAGGAACAAAACCAGTGGATGAATGCTACCAGATAGCCCTGACAACAATTGCATAATTCATTCCCTGGCTCAACAAATGGCTTAACTAGAAAGGGAGAACAACCCTCCTAAGAGTTGTATGCAAGTACCTTCCTTTTTCTATTTGTGCGTTCCGTGTCTTGAGGTCATTAAGAAAAATCAGTGAGGGTTACACTCCACAATGCCTCCTGCCTTTCCTTCTTTCAAAGACGCTGAGTCATTTCTTCTAGTTGTGTGGGTGGGTAAGGTGGGAGCTTGTTTGGGCAGAGACAATACCAATCCATACGCCAAGCTTCCAAGCACCTATATTCCCATTATTTAGAAGAAAGGAGACACACAGAAACCTTTAGCATGTTTAATGGCTTGCATCTTATCCTTATTAAGTCAAACACAATTTTAGTCTTACCTTTAGTCTTCGCTCTCTGTTCAGAACTGTGTACTTCCTGTTTAGCTGTCATGCTGTCATGCTGACTGGATGCATGCCCACTCATCAACATAAAGGACAGGAAGGGAATCCTCCTTTTCTGGGCTAATGGCTGTATTTTTTTTTTTTTTTATTAAGATGTAGCCAAGCCTTTTGGCAGATTGTTATCAGAAAGAGCAGCTTAGCATCAATTATGCTAAGACACAAATCATATTTAGCAGTCATTGTCTAAGTTTTAAGTGGACTTTATTAAATAACCCAAGATAAAAATTTAGTTCGTTCAACTACTTGGTATATTTGCTGATAACTCATCCTGGCAGAAGTCTGATGATGTAATTTTGCTTGGAGAAAAATTCTCAACAGGATTCACGGTGAAGTTCTTTTGTGGTCAATGTAAGCAGTTGATAAAAGGAATGTTCAGGGACTCTTGTGGGCATGTAAAATTTCTTTCCATATATTTATGATACCAAATTCTATGCTTTTCAGATATATGGTTATGCTCCAAACAGGTTAATATGTTATTTATTGTTCACTGAAAAACATCTTTCCATTGGGAGTTGTAACTCAGTGGTAGGGTGCTTCACCAGCATATATAAGGTCTTGGGTTCAACCCCTGGTAGCAGCTAATACAAATGAATAATATTCTGCAACCACTCAGGTGACAATGTATCTTAGTTTGGTTTTTATTGCTGTGAAGAGACACCATGACCACTGCAACTCTTACAAAGGAAAACATTTAATTGGGGCTGGCTTACAGTTTCTGAGGTTTAGTTTATTATCTTTATGGCGGGAAACATGTTGACATGCAGGCAGACATGGTGCTGGAGAAGGAGCTGAGAAGTCTATAGCCAGATCCTCAGGCAACAGGAAAAGACATTTCCTCCAACAAGGCCTTGCCTACTCCAGCAAGTTCACACCTCCTAACAGTGCCTCTCCCTATGCACCTATGGGGGCCATTTTTATTCAAACCACCACAGTAAGTATTGGAAAACATCAGGACAGTTTGGCTCATTACCCTGTATTAGCATAGGCTGCCCCGGTTTTACTTCTTTTGAATAAGGACCTAAGGTTTGGCTGCTACATTATTATTTTTTTTTCCATAAAATAACTCAGTCTCCTTTATGACTGGTATCTGATTTTGAAAATTAGCTTCTCTGTTGCTGTGATAAAACTGACAAAAAATTACTGAAGAAGGAAAGACTTTGGTTCATCTTATACTTCCAAGTGATAGCCCATGACTGAAGGAAGCCAAAGCAGAGACCCACAGGCAGGGACTGAAGCAGAGACCATGAAGGAGTGCTACTTACTGGGTTGTTCCTCACGGGTTACACAGTTTATTTTCTTTTTTCTTTTTTCTTTCTTTTTTTTTTTTTTTTTTTTTTGAGACAGGGTTTCTCTGTATAGCCCTGGCTGTCCTGGAACTCAGATCAGGGGTGGCACCACCCACAGTGGGCTGAGCCCTCCCATATCAATCATCAATTAAGATCATGCCCCACAGTCATGCCCATAGGCCAATCATCTGATGGAGGCAATTCCTTAGACAAGGTTCCCTCCTCCTCTGTGACTGGTTTGTATCAAATTGACAAAAAACTAATCAGCACATGGAAGCCAATGATTTCTGTCCCACTAGTGATACATGATGTCAACACATAGTCAGTAGACATTTAGCTATCAAAATGTGGCACTCAGGAAACTTAAGGTTAAGTATTACTTAGTGCTCGTGAGGATCTCAAGGATATCTAATTGCTCAGCTTCTGTCCTGCATTCAGTTGTATCACTAGGAAACCAGTAGCTGGGACATATTCTTTCCTGCAATATATGTTAATAGCAGAAATGGCATGTGATACGTTAGTGTCATATGCAAAGCGTCATGGGAAAACCTACAAATTTATCTGATATTTGATATCAAGGCTCAGTTGACAAATTCCTGCTTGAATGAATTCCAGAAAATTTTATGTGAGTGCATATTGTCTTAGTATTTTTATTGCTGTGATGAAACACTATCTTAGTTAGGGTTTTACTGCTGTGAACAGACACCATGACCAAGGCAACTCCTAAAAGGACAACATTTAATTGGAGCTGGCTACAGGTTTAGAGTTTCAGTCCATTATCATCAAGGTAGAAGCATAGCAGTGTCCAGGCAGATGTGGTACAGGAGGAGCTGAGAGTTCTACATCTTTATCAGAAGGTTTCTAGGAGAAGACTGACTCCCACATGGTTAGGTGGAGGGTCTCATTGCCCACCTGCACAGTGAAACACTTCTTTCAAAAAGACAACACCTCTCCAACAAGGCCACTCCTCCTGGGTTCAAACCCTGGTAGTACCACTCCCTGGGCCAAGCATATTCAAACTACCACAAACACCATGACCAAAAGTAAGTTGAAGAGAAAAGGGTTTATTTGGTTTATGCTTCCAAATTGCAGTCCATCATTGAAGGAAGCCAGGACAGGAACTCAGCCAGGATAGGAACTCAAAGAGGGAAGAAACCTGGAGGCAGGAGCAGATGTACTTTATAGAAGAGTGATGCTTATTGGATTGTTCCTCATGGGTTGCTCATCCTGCTTTCATATAGAACCCAGGATCATCAGACCAGGGGTAGCACCACCCATAATGGACTGGGCCCTCACATACCAATCACTAATTAGGAAAATGCTCTACAGGCTTTGCTCACAGCCCAAACTTACTAAGGCATTTTCTCAGTTGGGATTCCCTCCTCTCAGATAACTCTAGCCTGTGTCAAGTTAACATAAAATTACCCAGCACAATATATATATATCCCTGTACATCCATATCATTTGCGAGATGAGATCTATCACTAAACCACAAATATTATTTTTCTTTTAAAAAATTAATTATTATTTTGTATGTATGAATGTTTTGCCTGCATGTATGTATATGTACCATATGTATGCTTGATGTACACAGAGGCTAGAAGAGGCTGTCAGATCCCCTGAAACTGGACTTATAGAGAGTTATGAGCTGCATGTGGGTGCTAGTAATTGAACCTGAGTCTGCTGGGTCCTTGACACACTGACAATTCGATAGTACTTCTAGGAAGTTTTTGTGGTGGAAAGTAGTACCTGCAGCAATAGGAAGAGATGTACATTTTTCCCTGCCATATTCTTATGCTTGCCCCACCCCCAACCCACCCCACCATCTGGTTATCTCTAGTGCTACCTGCCCTTGCTAAATCTGACTGGAGCCTGTCCTTCCTGTGATCCTGGTTGTGTCAGAACTCCTCAGAGTCAAGCTGTCTCTGTGATCCTCTGATTCTGTGATCCTGTGGTCCTGGGCTTGTTAGAGCACCTGAGAGTGGGGCTTCCTCTGTGTGTATGGGACTGGCTGTGGTGCTTGTGCCCAAGGTCTGCTCAGGACAGCAGCCCAGAAAGACCAGAAGGAACCCGAGTCACTGGAAGGAACCCGAGTCACTGGGCTGGCGGAGTTCCTGTGTGCCTGATCCCGCTGGTCTCACTGGTCCCAGTTACTCCCGGTGTTGGGACAGATGTTGGGTCCTCCTCACCCCTAATCCTGGGCGTGTCGTAAGAGCCCTGTCTGTTGAATATTAACAGTTGAAAATATAAAAATCATGCTTTATAAACATCATGGAAATATTATTGATAACTTTTCTCCCTGTGCTTGAAATTAGCATTTTCTTAATGTTTAACTTCAAAGAGTTTTTGCTATTTTGAAATTTTTAAAATATACTCAATGATAGAATAATTTCTCTCCTAGAAACACTGATAATCTATCTTTTCTAAGTAAACTGATTGTTAGACAATGTATACAGATATATAATGTGTATTAAATACTCTCTTCCTATGTCAGGTAGTATCATATAAGTGCTTTTGAACATATTTCTTAATGATTCATTGTGCCCTTTCTTCCAGCCATATGCGGGTGAATCAGACCTTGCTTTGCCACAGCTGGCTAGCCCACCTAGGGTGGAGTCTATTGTCGTGCCACACCTGCAGTTTTCTGAAAGGAGCCACCACCAGCTGAGCAGCTAAACTTGCTTTCCTGAGGAGATCCTGGCAAAGCAAAGAGATCCTAGAAATGTGGGTTCCCCCTCTTTATATTCAGAACCCAGGATTGAGCCTTGATCAGAGAACTTTGTCTTGGCTCATTATTTCCCTCGATGTCCTTCACATCCATCCCCAGCTTTCCTGTCAGGAACCCAGTAACCCATGGCTTCTGGCAGCTACAGGTGGCACCTGAATAAGGGACCTGAATACAGAAAGGCCAACTGAGGGACACTGTCTTGGTGGAGAATGTGCGTTTCATATTGTAAAGACTTGTTCTCAATGTCCTTAGTTTCTACCTGTACCACAAAATGGTGTTAATTCTCGAGGACTTATACTTAATCAATTATTACAAATGGATACTCATATTTCTGATTTTAGAAAAATAAAATATGCATATGTGACTGTAAGAATTGAGCAAACAGGGACACCTCATAAAAATACCAAGTAGTAAGGAATGTCCATTAAGCCTAAGGACAGAGCTTCAGAAAGGTTTACTGAGCAAACATCAGTCACCAAGAGATGTCCTAATTGTGGGGAGTAATGCCCGGTTCCAGGAAATGTCCTCAGTAAGGGGTGGATTCCCCCTACCCCTCCTATGTGCTATCAGTATCTCCCCCCTCACCTAGGGCACAGAGGTCAATGAGAACAAAAGACAATGGGCTCCACCAATGAGAGATAACCAGCTCATGCTGTAAACCTATGTACTGAAAGGTATAAAAAGTGTGGGCTTTGGTTCCTGGTCGTTGCCTTTGCTCAGAATGCAGGACAACCCCATTATACTGGTTCAATAAAAACCTCATGCAATTTGCAGTGATCTCCCTCCTGATTCTTTGAGAGTGTGGCATCCACACCTAATTTAACACAATTATGAAGATAGCTAAAAATCTTTATCAGGCAGCTGAGTTAACTTGGGATGTAGTTTTCACTCTTACCAGAGAATTAACAGTTTTCTGTTAATTCTCAAAGCCACCTCCCCCACCCTGGGAGATCAGACCTTGAGTCTGATCATTGCTAATTTGCAACTGAATTGAGTACCTAGGATATCCCCACAGACAACCTTAATCCTGTTTGCTCTTAACTTTTGATTTTGTATTTTAAGCAAATCGTTTACCTTTGTACAGGCTTGCCTCCGGCAAAGCTCTGTTATGGCAGTTATTCATCGTTATGAAAAAATGCATTGAGTGCATATTGTGGGTTTGGTCTGAATGCACAAAGGTGTGCTATGAGGGCCAGCAGCCAAAGATGGGCCACTGAGGATTCTATGACTCTTATCAACCTAAGACAGAGGCATGTGCCAAGAGGCCGTGTTTGTTCTAATAAACACTAAAATGCCACATTTGTGCAAACAAACACAAACAAGCTGCACATGTTCTCTGGGACGGGTCAGAAAGAGTATTGACATTCAGACCACAAGCCAGACGAGGCTACCAGCCACCATAATTCCCAGGATCACAGGAAGGACAGGCTCCAGTCAGATTTAGCAAGGGCAGGTAGCACTAGAGATAACCAGATGATGAGGTGGGGGTGGGGGTGGGGCAAGCATAAGAAAATAAACAACACAAACCGAGGTCACTTGGCATCATCAGAACCCAATTCTCCCACCATAGCAAGTCCTGGACACACCATTACACCAGAAAAGCAAGATTTAGATATAAAATCACTTCTCATAGTGATGATACAGGACTTTAAGAAAGACATAAATAGCACCCTCAAAGAAGTACAAGAGAACACAGGTAAACAGCTAGAAGCCCTTCAAGAGGAAACACAAAAATCCCTTAAAGAATCCCTTATAGGAAAACACAATCAAACAGGTAAAGGAAATGAGCAAAACCATCCAGAATCTAAAAATGGAAATAGAAACAATAAAGAAACCAGAAAGAGAGACAACCCTGAGATAGAAAACCTAGGAAAGCTGAAAGACCCCCAGAGCTGGGGAGACCCTCACTCAAGTCTCGGGATGATGCGACCACCCAATAACTCACGAGACCAATCTTGCTGCAATCACATGAGGTTTATTCAGGCCAGATCTGGGGTGGAACTCGTAGCCTAACAGGCCAGTGGAGTTCGACCCAGAGCACAAGGAACAAGGGATATTTAAAGAGAAAAACCACAAACTAGGGGGAGTGAGGGGGAATTCCAACCCAAGGTATTCAGTCAGTTAGAGAGGGGAACATATTCATTTTAGGAAAGTAATCTTTATCTTCTGGTCCGCAGGGTGGAGAGCCTCATGAACCAGTTGACCTTCATTCCTAGTTCCACCCTCATTGTAGTTCTGCCAGGAGGGGGCTGGTCTCAGGAACCAGAGCCCTGAGGCTCTGAGTTAAGCCAAGTTCCTGGAAGCAGAGCTCTGAACCGGCTGACCAGCATTCTTAGTTTTGCTCAGTCTGCTAGGGGTCATAAAAAAAACCTTATTTTTATATCTTTCATACTTTTCAAAGCAATCAGGAGTCAGAATGCAAGCATCACCAACAGAATACAAGAGATAGAAGAGAGAATCTCAGGGGCAGAAGACACCATAGAAAACACTGTCACAACAGTCAAAGAAAATGCAAAAAGCAAAAAGCTCCTAACCCAAACCATCCAGGAAATCCAGTACACAATGAGAAGATCAAACCTAAGGATAATAGGTATAGAAGAGAGTGAAAACTCCCAATGTAATGGGCCAGTAAATATCTTCAACAAAATTATAGAAGAAAACTTCCCTAACCTAAAGAAAGAGATGCCCATGAACATACAAGAAGCCTACAGAACTCCAAATAGACTGGACCAGAAAAGAAATTCCTCCTGTCACATAATAATACAAACACCAAATGCACTAAACAAAGAAAGAATTTTAAAAGCAGTAAGGGAAAAAGGTCAAGTAACATATAAAGGCAGG
>JADRCD010195726.1:36208-47374 GCA_019843815.1 Montemys delectorum | reverse complement strand
GAGAGAGAGAGAGAGAGAGAGAGAGAGAGAGAGAGAGAGAGAGAGAGCAGGACACCCTATGTCCTCCTCTGGACTCCATGCATCTCTATAGGCATACGTACATACATATACACAAATGCACACACCACACACATAAAAAGAGAAAGAGAAAGAGAGGTGAGAGGAGGAAGAGAGAAGGAAAGAAGAAAAAGAGAAAGGAAAGGAGGGATAAGGGAGAGAACCTCCTTATTTGCAGTAGGAATTATTCTACTCAGGAACCATATATAACACAAGCATGCATAACCACAACATTTTATGTCTATCACACACTCACTTACATACATGCAGAGTCCAGTGGACACAAACAGCCTAAACAGAGTTTCTACTTGCCTTTACTTTGACATGGTGACTATGGTGACAGAAGAGGAAGGGGCACTTGGGATAACCTGCCTCCCTTCTTCCATGGGAGATGGAGATTGAGAAGGGAACTCGGGTTGGAATAGACAGCATTGTGTGGCCCACATCTCTGAGTCCCAGAGTCTCATTTCCTCTGTTGATTCCCAGGGCAGGCTACTTTCATGGCTTTATTTCCCATGGGGCCCACAGAGCTTATTGCTGCTTACAGGAACACAGGGGAGACGATTTTATCAGAGCATAGGAAATGTATCAGTGTCTACACCACTGAAGAAAATGGCATGCCCTTGCCCAGCAGCCACTTAGTGACAACAGATCCTCAAGGAGGAGTAGAGCCTCATGGGGCCTCAAGCATAATGAAATGTTGACAGATCCACTCTTGTGCAGATCTTGTAAAGATCACCATAGTGACAGTGAGTTCATAGGCCCGGTGGCCATGTCATTCCCAGAAGGTTGCTTTGACTACACATATCCAAGTCGAGATACCACTCTCTGGCTCACATGCTATTCCTCTTTCACACCAGCATCCTCTGAGCTTTGGAGGGGTGGTACGGATGCTCCGTTTAGGGCAGTATCTTTCAAGTTTCAACAGACGTATTTCCTCAGCATCCTAGACTTGTTCTCTCAGAAAAACAAGTTCTGCCCACCTCACATGTTCCGCCTGTACATGAACAAGAAGGAAAATCTCGTGATGAGCTCAGAGTTCTCAGCCACTCCTCCTTACCTTGTTTCAATCGCCCTTCATTGTCTAATAAGCCATAGACTTTCCAAAGACGAAGCTCCATGGTTCTGCTCACATTCCAAGTTCTACCAAAGGACTATAAAACATTCTAGCTACTTCCACAGAAAAGCACTAAACAAATAGATTACTATTTCTGAATTTCATTTTATTTTGATGCTAATGGTTTGTTTGTATGTGTGTGCATGTGTTTGTGTGTGTGTGTGTTTGTGTGTGTATTGTGCATGTATGTGTGTGTAGTCATGCACCATGTGCACATATGAGTTTTCTCAGAGGCTAGAACAGAATGTTTCATCCCCTGAAGCTAAAGATGCAAGCAATTGTGAACTGCCCAACACAGATGCTGGGAACTAGTTTAGACTCTCTGGAAGAACAGTATTTGCTTTTAATCACGGAGCCATATCCCTAGTATTATGTTGTTTTTTTTAATTGTCTCATCACATAACTCAAGATGGCCTTGAATTCTCAGTTGTTTTGATTCAGTCTCCAAGTGCTAAGATTACAGATGTGCACAAGCCATCTTCAATCCAGAAATTATCACACAGAGAAGGGAAGTAATGAATATGGACAATAGCTGGTGGCTTTGACGAAGCCTGGAAATATTGGGCTCACAGGAAACTCCCACTAATGGTCTCATCTGTGTTCTACCATGAGATGAAAGCTTCTAGAAACTCGTCTGGCAGCCACTCGCATCCATTGAATGTCCACATGGCTATTCATTTGCCCCACAACCAGAGAATAACAAATGGTTCGGCGTCTCCACTTTCCAAGTCTGCATGAGGGTTTCACTCACGAAACCTAACAAGAACTCATATACCAGGGGCTTGGAAAATGGACTTTTCAGCTTCTCTACCCTTATAAAATAAGAGAGGAATCAACAAGCTAATACCCAACACAAGGAGATATCATTGTATCCATCCTATTATTAAAGGAACTGATGTTTAAAAATTAAATAAATTTTCCCAGATTCCTTCTACTACCTATCAATAGGAATATTGATAGTGTATTTTTGCTGGTATGATAGAATATATAACTTATAAATCACAGATACTTATTTCTCATAGCCCTAGACACTGAGAACTTACCAGATCACGATTCTGACAAGCTTGGCACCTGATAAGGGAGCAGTCTCTGCTTCCAAGAAGGTGCCTTGACCGCCATAACTATGAAGAGAGGATGAAAGCAATTCCTCAGATGGCAGAAGAATGCAAGAGCCAACCAACTCCCAGAAGCCCTTAGTAGAGCAGCACCGTTCTATTCTTAAGGCCAGAGCTGTCACAACATCTCCCAGCTGGCCCCTCTTCCCACCTCTGGTGCATTGGAGATGACATTTCAACATGAGTTCTGAAGGAGTCCAGAGCCATTCAAACCATAAGAAATAGAATATGCATATGCTTAGAGCACTCAACCTCCAAGAACCAAGAAAGTGAATGGCATTTTGATTGATGTGGAGACACAAACTTGCCCATCTAAACCCAAAGGGGACTTTTCTGTGCTTGTATTGCAGGCTCGTTTGCCAACTCTGCCAGCCTGAGGGAAGTAATTAAGGCATGTTCCTCATCAATCATGCTAACGTCTGGTAGATGTTTGTTCTTAGTAAGTAGGAAGCATCTGAAGGAAATACTAAAACCTGAAAAACATTCAAATATAGGGAGCTTGGGAGACATCTCAATCATGCAAGCATGAGGACATAAGTTCAATTCCTAGTGCCAATGTAAAAATCAAAGCACAGTGACACACTGAAGAAATAAAGACAGGGACATCCTTGAGATATACCTGTGCACATTCACATACATGCACAAGTGCATATCGCTGCATAGTTACCTGCATGCACACATTCACACATGTACACACTGCCTTTCAAGTATAATAAGGAATGCACATTAAAACCAATATATATGATTAGTGCATATGAAATGTTAGGAAGGATACAGAGCCCCTCCCATGCTCAGATGTTGCAGGTATTAGTCAACATAGGAACTGGTAAACTATATTGAAAAGCAACTTGACATTCTCTTGTATTAAATGTGCTCACAGTTCAAATAAGACTGGCAAGCATGTGTCCTACAGAAATTCTCGTTATACTTCATAACATAAACCACACATAGAGATATATAACATGGAAAATCCATAGGAGTTTAAATTTAAAGTGAATTTAACTAGCCATTAAGCCAGAGAAGCAAAAAAATTAGAAGGTGTTCCTGTCTTCTAGATTCAGTAAGCTATGACATAAGCCATAGTTTATTGTATAAATAAATTCTTATGGGAACACAGCAATGTCTAACCTTTTCTAAACCTCACATGACTGCTGCCACAGTATCATTCATGAAAAACTTGGGACTGGGAAGATGGCTCCATGTCTAAGATCAAGTATCACTCTTGCAAAGATCCAAGTTCAGGTCCCAGGACCCATGTGAGCCAGCTCACAACTGCCTCTAACTCCAGCTTCTGGCCTCTGTAGGCACTATACACATCTGTACCACACCCATACACAATTATACATATAATTTAAAAAAAATAAAACAAGTGATGGAATCAAGCCTGAAGAACAAAATTCACTAAAGCAGTCCAAGTACTTACACACATAATACACACATACATACATAAACACACACACACACACACACACACAAAAGTAAAACAGGTAAAGCTAAAATGGAAGTGCCACCCTGTTTAGAGTGAATGTTTTTAGAACTATAAAGGAAACCAATATGGAAATAACTCAGTTTTTAGGGGCAAGGGAGTGGAGTGAGCACAGAAAGCTCAGAGGGGAATTTTATGGTCTTAATAATTATTTGTTCCTAAGTGGAATGGTGAGCTCAAGGGTGTTTATTTTGCATTTTTCACACTACAGTTATATCCATTCTCTTAGCATTCTAGAGATCTCCAGCACTCTCTGCCCTTTCTTCAGCTCCACCGAGATAGAGTTTGGCACTAGGGCCAGTCAACCTTCAGCATCTCCACCCTGCTGGGCTTTCCAAGTGTGGTATGCTCTGAAGGACAGAAATCTACTCAGGCATGGCAACTCCATCCTTGGGTCTCCCATGGCCATGTCTCTCTAGCCAAACACTTCATGTAAGATAATTAGTCTAAACATCCATCCCTGCTACTCACTAGCTTCATGACTTTGGGAATATTATAGAAACTCAGTGACACCAGGAAACTATTTTTGTGTGCCATTGTTTTTATTATGAAGATGGAATGTATGATGCATGGAAAACTTAGAAGAGGCACAAGCGTGCTGTTGGCTATGAGTTAATGGTCATATTTCACTGATATTGGACTTCTTCATCTTGTCAAAACCTTGACCGCCCTTATTATTCGGCCTTGCATCTCACTCATTAGTTTGAACTTGGCCCCAGATTCAACACACTACAGCATGATGGTCAAATCTAATTCACTGTCTACCTTATAAAGTTTTGTTAGAAGGTAGCCACACCCATTCCTTTCCAGACTGCCTGTGACTGCTGTCATAGCAACAGAATTGAAGGTTGAGTTGGATTCACCACAATGCATTCTTAGGTAGTTCAGGAGCCCTGCCTAAGGGATGGTGCTCCCACAGTTGGCTGAATCTTCCCACATCAAGTAACTTTCTTAAGACAATTCCCCAGAGAGATGCCCACAGGCCAACCCAATATATACCATCTCTCGCTGAGACTCTTGGGTAATTCTAGGTTATGCCCAGTTTGAAACCAACCATCACCATGACTAATAAAGTCAAAATAATCTTATGCCCTCAGACTAAAAGGAGCACAAAGTCAGTGCAGTGTCCATTGGCCCGTTACCATGAGAGGAACAGTGGGCACAGGTAGTGTCCAGACCATTACTGGCCGAAACAACACTTGTAGGAGGGAGCAGACTCTGATGTCTCACTGTCTTGCTTCACAGAAGACATGTAATAACTTCATTCTGGAACAGAGTGTATAAAAGCATCACAAACATGCCATCTGTGCATACATGAAATTCATGCAGAGATCGGTATTTTCAGTACCCTCTACCCATAATGCTTTCTTTTCTTTTTTTTTTTAAAGAGATTTATTTATTTATTATATGTAAGTACACTGAGGCTGTCTTCAGACACACCAGAAGAGGGCATCTGATCTCATTACATATGGTTGTAAGCTTGCTGGGATTTGAACTCAGGCCCTCCAGAAGAGCAGTCAGTGCTCTTAACCACTGAGCCATCTCTTCAGCTCTCACTTCAGCCCAAAGATTTATTTACTTAGTATATGTAAGTACACACACACCAGAAGAGGACATCGGACCTCATTACAAATGGTTGTGAGCCACCATGTGGTTGTTGGGATTTGAACTCAGGACCTCCAGAAGTGCAGTCAGTGCTCTTAACCACTGAGCCATTGGCTCTATCCTATTGGAAAAACAAAGTAACAATTGTGACAACAAGTTCTGCTGGCAAATGAGACTTAAGCTGAGAGGTGCTGATGTGGGTGGGGGAAGCATGCTTTTCCTGTCTAATCACTCTCACCCTCATCACCCCATCCACCTGAGACACCTCATCTACTGTACTGAAAGGGAGGTCCTCATAGAAAGGGAACACAAAGACCAGTCTTAAAAAAGAAATTAGAAAAGGGACCAGAAATTAGCAATTAGACCAGGAGTTTGGCAAAGCACCCACCCTGAGATAAAGAAACAAAAGAACTCTTTTCTTTGTGTGCTATTTTGTCCATGTGTGATTAATAACCTGTCACACATGGTCAAATAGCACACAAAGTCAAGAGAACCCAAGATACAGCAAGCTATCATAGCGGCTCTGTGCACCAGGCAGGCACATCTCTGTGTGTAAGGTGCCAGGGGACACACTATATATATAGAAACACCTTCCCCCAACTCTGCATCCCTTCATTCTTGAAATTCTGCTAAAATCACTTTCCATGCACATTCTCTCAGAGTGTGTATGTATGTTTATGTGTGTCAGCATGTGTATATTTGTGTGTGTGTATGTATGTGAGCATGTGTATATTTGTGTGTGTGAGTGTGTATGTGTGTGTGTGTATATATATATACAAGTGTGTGTGTGTTTGTGTATGTGTGCATGTGTGTAAGCATGTATATTTGTGTATATGAGTATGTGTTTATGAGTATGAGTATGTGTATATTTGTGTGCATGTGCAGTGTGTGCATGCATGTTCCTGTGTCTCTGTGTGTCTGTGTGTATGTTCCTCCATGTGTATGTTTCTTTGTATGTGAGTGTGTGTACATGTGTGAGCATGTATGTGCACATGAGTGTGTACATGTTTGCATATGTGTCTGTGTGCATCTGTGTGGGAATATGTGTGTATCTGTATGCACCCATGTATGTGTGTGTGTTTGTGTATGTGTCTATGTGTGTGTGTTCATGTATATCTGCATGTGTATATATGCATGTGCATGTTTGTGTATATGTGTCCATCTGTGTATGCATGTATGTATGTATATGTGTGTGCCTGTGTGCATGTTTCTCTGTGTATGTGCTTCTGTGTATGTGCATGTATGTTCGCGCGTGTGTGTGTGTGTGTGTGTGTGTGTGTTCTCATTTCATTCAGTGAGATGCTGTGAAGGCTGTAACACTGCCTAAATAGCCACAGAAACAGATTTGGTAAGTGTTGGATGAGGAGGAGGCTCAGCAAAGGATAAGGAATTAAACTGGGAAACTTAGAAAAGAATGAGATAATGAACAGATCGCCATGGAAACCAGGTCATCATCTACGCTCTGATACAGCTCTATCTCTAACATGCTGTGTCCTGAAAAATGGGAGAATCTTTCCGTTTTTATTCATGAATGCTACTCTCATAGAAATATTAAAAGTCTGGTCAGAGTGCTTCAGGACCCCACCTATTAGAAAAGCAATACATAAATGAGATTCTTAAATTCCCTCTAGAATAGAGAAATACAAAACTCCTTTTGACACCTGAAAGGGTTCTGATTTCCTTCTGATTCCTTATTAAACTGACTGCCACATTTCACTTGGCTTTCCATAAACATCCGACCTTCCAAGCCACTCTTTAATAAAACATGCTCACAAGAGCACCCAGAAAATTGATGCCGAACTATAATGTCTGGCTTAAGTGTATGAACTCAGACTTCCTGTTTCCAGAGTCCTCCACTATAGCTTCCCCTAAATGTCCCTGGGCTAGTTGATTCCCTGATATGGACTCATTTATAGTAAACTTAAAGCAGCTTATAGTAAGTTTAAAGTAACTTAAAAGTGTCTTTTAAAATACTGAAATATAAATCATTGTAGAAAGATACCAAAAAAGCATAAATATGAACGGAAGATGAGCTTGACCCAAAGGGGGCCACAATATGCATCTAATTATCCCACTCTGTTCTCAGTGAAGCAACCATTTGACTGATGACTCTTGTGGCCAAAACAACAAAGAAAGAAAGCAAAAAGATGGGTAGCTTAGAGGGCTATAGTAGCCTTCCAGGCAAGCCAAGCCACTCACTGTGTGGTGCACCATGCCAGGTACATGCAGTTATGGGTTCTTAACCGATTCAGACATGAAGTCACATGCAAACCAGCCTCAGAAGGTGAGGAAGAAAAGGTAAACAAGAGGGAGATAGCAAAGAATGTCTGAAGAGCACTGAAGTTCATCCTGCCTGGTCCAAATATTGTTAGCACTGGCCATCAGACCTTTCATATGCTCTCTTCCAACATACTCATTTCTACCCACTGTGAAGAAAGATCTGGAAGAATTTTTTGATTCTCTGACTCAGATCTATTCCAAGTGTGGTGCTGGTAAAGATGATGATCATGGTAGATGATGATGATGTTGTTGGCAATGGTGGTGATAATGATGATGATGATGATGATGATGATGATGATGATGATGATGATGATGATGGAGAGGGTCGTGATGACAGTGACAACAAGGATACTGTGCAGACAGGCAACGTTTCGTGAAAATGGAAAGGCAACTTCAAGATTCTCCAACCAACTCCCAGGTGAAAGAGTTGTTGCCAAGGCAACAGAGCAAATTGCTCAGATAATTTTCAGGTAGTCATAGTGCAGCTGGGCCATCCCAGAGTCCTGGCTGGCCTTCATACACTAGCTAAAGCAGACAGTGTAGATGCTAACAAAGCCTTCATGGTGTCTCCATCTTCTGCCTTCCCCTGCAGTTGAGACTTGCTCCAAATGAACCTGAGTAAAATTATGATACAATCCCTTAGAAAAATCCAAAGTGACCCTTCAGTTTGCTTCCTTCCCTTGCTCTGGCAACTGCAGAGAACACATGCTCCTTATGGGGTGGCTACATCCCACTGAGACTAGAGGATGACAGAAACTTCATTGAGCTGAGTCACTGAGATTTGAGGGTCCTACCCCATGTGAGAGAAAGCACCACCTCACTTTGTACCAGCACACACGCGTGCGCACATACACACATACACACACAAATATACACACACATACATATACACATACACACAAATACACACACACATACACACACAAATACACACATACACACATACATACATACACATACACACATACATACATGCACACACATACACACACAGGACAGCTCACAACTATCTGTAATTTCAGTTCTAGGGAATATGACATCCTTTACTGGCCCTCTCACAGTTCACAGACATACATGCAATGGAAGCAAAACACTCACGAAAATAGATAATTTTTAAGAGAACAGTCACCTCACTTTTTACGAGTCATAGTTTATTAATTTTATTGTGGTATTAAATATTTCAGTGTAAATATTTTTATAAAAGTATATTCTTAGAGATTCATAAGGTGGAAATATCTTTGTATGTGTACATTAACAAATATAAGAGAGAGAGAGAGAGAGAGAGAGAGAGAGAGAGAGAGAGCGAGAAAGCTTCTCTCCTGCTCCCTATAGCATGCCTTCTTAGTATAGGAAGATACAAATATGATTAGAAAGATAGATGGTGAGTGTCGGGCTAGATAATAGACAGAGAAACAGAACACTTATGTGTGCTTGTCAGGATGTCACGCACACTTCACCAAGTGGCACAAATGCCACCTTGTTAATTTATAAACATTGGCATCAGATACTGACAGGCAGAATGATCGCAGCAATTAGGAAGCAATAGAGGAGTTTTGCTTTGTATTTTTAACATGAATACTTCTGTCCAGAGCCTGTATCGAATCTGCTCTGTAACGTCTTGACTTAATTATTTCTCACTCGCCAGTCAATTTTGCCAACAGCCAATGGTGCTTAAGCAGCCAGATGTTCCTGCTTCTGTATCCTGACAACTCATGTCCTTCTCACCAGTGGGATGAAGGACAGATATCATAGAACAGTGCAGACTGCCTGTTTTCTTTGAGAATATTTATTTTCAACTGGAGAGATGGCTCAATGGTTAAAAGATTGGCGCTCTTGCAAAGGCCCCAGGTTTCATTACCAGCACACATACACACACACACACACACACACACACACACACATGTACACACACATGTACACAAATGCACACATGCACACAGAGACACACACACGTACACGCACATGTACACATACATGTACATACATGTACACACATGTACACACATACATACACACACACACACACACACACACACACACGACAGCTCACAACCATCTGTAACTGCAGTTCCAGGAGTTCTGATATGCTTTACTGGCCTCTTCAAGTACCAGGCACGCCACCCATGGTTCGTAGACATACATACATGCAAAACACTCATGAAAATAGATACATTTTGAGAGAACAGAATATTCACTTACTGGTTTTTTATCAATCTTTGTAAACTTTCATTTCAAACATATGCCTCCTCAGTTTGAGAATATTTTTCTGGTTTTTTCCTTTTAGTTTATTTAATGATTTTCCTCTATTTCCTTCAACTTTTTCCTTGAGACTCTCATCATGATTGCCAAGTGCCCCTGCCTGAAAACCAACATGAGCACACACTTACACTGGGTGTGCCAACCATTTAACTCCTCACCTTAGCAACTTCTGTCTGCTTTAGAGCTATGCGCACCTAAAGGCTATGGGGAACCTTAATTTTGCTGAGGGCTTCTTCTTTTATTCCTAGTCAGCTTCTCAAGGACACAAATGAATGTCTCTACTCCACCTCCTAGATTTGACGTGCACCTTCACCATCTGCCGATCACCTGCAGCACAGCAGGGAGCGTGCCCATCCTCACCCCCCAGTGAAAATGACTTTAGAGCTTGCATTTCCAGTAATACTTGAGTGTTGGTCAGACCCAGTGTGGTTCTATCGGATACTGTTGTTCACGTGTAGCAGAGGGTGACCATGACCTTCTAATCTTCCTGCCTCTACCTCTGAGTGTCGGGATCACAGGCGAGTACCACCCTGCCTGCTTTGTCTCGAGTGACTGGAGAGTTTTGTGCTCTGTAATGTTTGCCAAGAACTCATTCTTGAAATGCTTGGAGATTGGCATCTTTCTAAGAGCTAAATTTAAATATGTCTTTTGTGATGTCTTAAGTTCTATGCTGTTATTTTCCCTTTTTTCCCCCCGTAATTAATTGTTTTAACAATGGCTCATTTTTTAAAATATCTGTTTTTCACTTATATAATCTGCATTAGCACGTATTCATTTAGAAGGCTGCTTTATCTGATTGATAGGTGTAACCAGATTGAACTGACTACATCTTAGTCATTACTGGTAATTTATTTTGTTAATTCTCTTTATCTCTCTAATTGCCTTTACAAGAATTTCGTCTCCTGTATTGGTCTCAATTCTTTAAAGAGAGGCGGGCTGGAGAGACACCTCAGCAGTTTAGAGCACCTGCTGTCCTCCCAGAGGATGGAAGTTCAGTTTCCACCACCTACATCTGTTGGCTTGCAATCACCTACAACACAACTCCAGGAGATAGGATGCTTTCTTCTGACCTCTCGGGGCACAGCATGCACAAGAACAAACCTACACACACACACACACACACACACACACTCACACACACACACTCACACACACACACGTGCACACACACACAGGGGAGGGAGGGAGAGACAGACAGACAGAGAGAGAGAGAGAGAGAGAGAGAGAGAGAGAGAGAGAGAGAGAGA
>JADRCD010195726.1:18775-36198 GCA_019843815.1 Montemys delectorum | reverse complement strand
AGAGAGAGAGAGAGAGAGAGAGAGAGAGAGAGAGAGAGAGAGAGAGACTCTACTGTGTTGTTTACTGCTCTCAGATGTGTTGGCTCCTGTCTATGTTTTGGGGCATTTCTTCCTTGGATATCACAAATGTGATCCATCAAATTCTATTACTGATCTGTTGTCATTCTTATATCTAGATCGTATTTAAAGTAATATTTCTTAAGATTACCTTTACTTTTCTCCTTGTTTTCTCCTTTTTTAAAATGTTATACATTACTAAATAAGTCAAGTGTAGGCTCTTCTACTGGCTATTTTTCCATCAACTTGACACAAGCTAAAGTCATTTTGGAAGAGGAACATCAAATGAGAAAATGCCCCCACTCAACTGGCCAAAGGCTAAGCCTGACATGCATTTTGTAGATTGGTGATTGATGTGGGAGGGCCCAGCCCACTGTGGGTGGAGCCACTCCTGCAAAGGTGGTCCTGGCTATGATAGAACAGCAGACTGAGCAAGCTTTGGGGAGAAAGCCAGTAAGCAGCACTCGACTGTGATCTCTGCATCACGTCCTGCCTCCAGGTTCCAGCTTTGAGTTCCTGCCGTGACTTCCTTTGGTGATGGGTGTGAATTCTAAGTTAAAATAAACACTTTCATCCCCAAGCTGTATTTGGGAATGGTGTGTTTCTCACAGCAATAGAAACCCTGAGACAGCTGTCATTCGGAAACATTTATAACATTTCTTTTTGCTGATGTCCACTCCTTTGCTTAAAATTCAATAGAAAATTGTGTTTCCTTTTGGTTAAAATTGCATGCAAAAAAAAGTTCATTTCATTATTTCTAGGATTTCTTCTTCAATTTATTTATTAGTACCTACTGAAAATCTCATATGGCTGGATATCACATATTCTATAAGTTTTCACACTTACATTTGACAGATAAATTTGATGGTCCCTAAACATCTTATTTCCATAGTATTCTGCAAGATGTTTTTTAAACATGGGAAATCACAAGCAAGATCAGAATGGGTATACACACCTGAGTGCCTATGCATATACATTTATGTGCCCACACAAGAATGTTCATCTGCTGTTGTATGTGTTTGCACATGGACGTCAGTATATGCATGCATGTTTAGCAGCCCAAATGACCACAGTGTTTGAAAGGTGGCCAGACCAATATGGGCCAGAAAAAACAAACACGTACTGAATATCTTTATTGACTCTTCAAACATGCTGCCTACTAATATAGCAACTGAGGCAGGTCCCATAAAATACAGTGAGTTCTGTTTCCTAGGTAGGTAGAGGCATAGAGGAAGCTTAGGGGTGTTCTCAGACTAGTTCTGGAGATTCCAAAAGGAGGATGAGAGGGTGTTTTAAATAAAAGACTGAAAATAAGAGACTGAGATGAGAGGTGCTTAGTTGCTCCGTAAACATGATCCTCTGCACCCGCAAAACAGCTGAGTGGTGGTGTGCAGTTACAGTCCTAGCATTGGGAAGGCAGAAACAAGAAGTTCCCTTGAAATTATCCAGCAAGCATGCACACACACACACACACACACACACACACACACACACACACACAAGCCCAGAGAGAGACAGACAGAGACAGACAGAGACAGACAGAGACAGACAGAGAGAGAGAAGGAGGTACACACAAGCATTCACACACATACACACAGAAAAAGAGGCACACACATGCATGTGCACACACAGAGAGGCACACACAAGCATGCACACACATACACACAGAGGCACACACATGCATATACAAAGAGAGAGACACACAAGCATGCACAGAGAGAGAGAGAGTGAAGGGGGTTACACACACATGTACACACACAGAGGGGATACACATAAGCATGTACACATACACACACACAGAGGCATACACAGCATGCACACACACACACAAAGGAACATGTAAGCATGCACACACTCACACACACACACACACACACACACACACACACATACGACTACACTCAAGACCTAATGACAGATAACACATCAGCTAATACAGAATTTTATTTTCCATTCTGTCCCTTTAGGTGTCAAGTGGTCATAGCTTGCTGTGCCTTTAAATAATATCTTGTGGTATCCTAAAATAACCAAATTTGTAACCATGCCCTATAGTGTCTTTCAACTTCATTCTTGATCTCACACTCACAGACTCACGCTGGCTCCCACCCTGTCTAGCCACAGAAACGTTCCCTTTGGAGTACTGCACTCAGGCAGCCCACCTGAGCTCCTAACACATCTGAGGAGAGATTTAGAAAGATCAGTAGCCCCACAGGGTCACTGCCATCTGCCAGACCCTGTGGTTGAGCTCACTCCATCTTCTGTTTGCAGCAAGAGTGACTTACTCCCTGGCTTGCCAAGAGAGAAGGGAGAGGGGGATGTAGGCTCCCTGAAATGTGTTCGGGGAAAAATGCTGTGTTGGAACTCAGTAGCAGACAGAGAAGCACTCTCTCTCTCCCTCCATTCTGCAGAAAAGACCTATGATAGCATAGGCTTACCTGCTCCCACTCACTTACACAAAACTCAAAACAAATCCAGAAGAACTAGGCAATATCTTTTGTTGGTATTCTGTCTAAACTCCACCTCCACAGTTACCTGGCAACATCCAGGTAGACCTGGTCCACTATAAAACGGGCCGCTTTGCCCCTCCTCTCTTACTCTTGCTCTCTTGCCTCTTGTCCCCTTGCTCCCCCTCTCTCCCCATTCCCTCCCCCTCCCCTCCACGTGGTCATGACCAGCCTCTACTTCTATACTCTCTCCTTCTCTTTGCCTCTCTCTCTGCTTCTACTACTCTCTTAACTCTCCTCCCCATGCCCTAAATAAACTTTATTCCATGCTATACCATCCTGTGGCTGGTCCCCCAGGGGGAAGAGATGCCTTGGCATGGGCCCAGGGAGGCACCCCCTTCCCCCATACCTCACCATACCACCTTAGAACATATCTTAATATTTCTTTATCTTTCATAATCACAACATCTTTTCTACACAAATGTGTATAAATTGACTCTTTTTTAAAAACAAACTCACCCAGGCATGCTGATGTATTCCTATAATCTCAACAGTCTGGGTGCCAAGACAGGAGAATCATGAGCTTGATGTCACTCTGGAATTCCTATGAATCCTGAAGCCTACATGGACTGCATAGAACAACCCTGTCTCAAAGAAATTGTTTAAATACAAGGAGACATATCACAACATAGACTTGGATATTAGCACAGGTGTTTGAAAGTGAGTTCAATCAGCTACCTTCATTTAAAAAAAAAAAAACAGTGTTTGTCTTTCCTGCACACTGTTTTTCCCTTTTATGGTCCTCATGTGGATCTTACCTGCTCCACAAACTAACAGAGGTATTTGGGAAAACATGGGTGTAAATGGCCATCTCAGGAGGAGGGTAACAAGCCCATCCTCACACACCTGTTTCCTCCAGAGGGCAACTGTGCCCATAAGATGCACCATGCCTTTGATGACAAATGTCCTGATAGCCTAGGAGAGTCCTGCATGGGTCCTGGTCCATCTCACCAGCACCCTGCTGTGGGTAGTTCTACCATACATGGCCCTGTTCCAAGAGGCCCTGGATATCCCACTAAGAATGGTTTTGCACACTAGTCTCTCCTTCTTAATTGCTTTTTAGGCATAGGGTGAAAAACCAATGAATACCATAAAAAAGCAAATGAGACACAGGTGTCTAAACACAATATACCTAACCCATTAAAGAGATTTAAGTGAACCACTCCTTCTGCAGGTTTTTATGTGTAGAATACAGCCACTTTCACAAAACAGAAGTCAGATGTGTGTTCCTGAGAGATGTCTGGCTGGCAGGCCCACATTTCTCCAGGGAGAATCCTGACAGACTATTTGTGTGACACTATTCTTGAGGAACAGGAACAAGCATCTACTCACCCCAGATTGGGAATTGATGACAGACCGAAGTAAGGATACCAGCAAACTCCAACTCAGTGCACCAATGAGCATTACTGAGGTTACCCACTGGAGTACTGGTGTGGGTTACGGACAGAAGCGTGATTGATAGAGACAGGTGTGTCACTCAGAGCCCCACTGTAACATAGATAATAATGGGTTGCTGGAACCTTCTCTCTAGGGTGGGATTTTTCAATTCAGAGGACACTGCTACCCAACATTCCAGGAGCTTGGGAAGCCACTTGTAGTGGCTATTCCTGGTTGTCAACTTGACTACATCTGAAATGAATTACAATCCAGAATTAGAAGGCTCACCTGTGGCCCTAATCCAGAGGCTGAGAGATACAAGTTTCTGACCTGAATCTTGACATAGAGACTTTGAGAAATAGTGGCTATGAATCCCATAGGATTAACATAGAAAGCTCTATGAGTTCAAGGTCATCTGGGGTTAAAGGTGTGGTGGCACACACCTTTAACCTGGGCCACACTTTTTGCTGGAGACCTATATAAAGACATTGGAAGAAGGAAGGCTCTCTCTGCTTCGCCTGCTTGCCTTGTGGGACTGAGCAATTGCTGGATCCTTGGACTTCCATTCACAGCTGCTGCCGCGACTGTTGTTGGGAGTTGATTGTTGAGAGTTGGACTACAAACTGTAAGTCATCAATAAATCCCTTTACTACATAGAGACTAAGTTCTGTGACTCTAAAAAACCCTAACTAAGACACCACTCCATGCCCAAGTCCAGAAGGGGGTGAGTGTTAGGTGTCTTAGCAAAGCCTGATTTGCCACCTTGTTTGCTCCTTCTAACCCCTCTCCTGAAGGCAGTGTCCATTCATAGCCACAAAGAGAAGCAATCACCTTTCCTAACTGTTATCTATCCCTGTTTCCCTGAATCTCAGCCAATGGATAACCCTGATACATAACCTTAATCCAGCTTGGAAACTCTGAGCTGAGTATACAAAACCATTGAGTGGCATATGGACATTGTCGAATACCACGTGACCTGGATGTGGAGGTGTGACTGTTTCTCTGATCCATTCAGCCAGCTGTGGCTAGTTATAGTGTCAGACCAGAGATCAAGCCTTCTGTAGTTCTACTTCCAAGGGGTCTCAGAAGTGAATGCTGGCTTACGGTGGTAAAATCTCAAAGGAACCCTCACATGGGTCATTAAGTCAGATGCTTTGAGAAGGGCATCCTCATGTTGAGTAGAAGATGAAAATCCGAAGATGCTACTGGTCCACACATCTGCAAAGGGCATGCCTTCTAATTCTTCCATGGAGTTCATTTCTCCATCTGGATGAAGAGGCCAGGAGAAAAGAAAACTAGGTAAATGAAGTCAAAGCATAATTAACAGTCAAGTGACAAAAACAACTAATGGGACAGTTTACCTCTTCTCTGGTCTTCAATTATAAAAAAAACACCCCATGTACAATAAAAAGATCAAGAATATTTCTGTGGCGGGTTTGCCTCCTCTTGGAAGACCACCATTCAGAATAGCCTGAACACTGCAAGGCAACCCACCATGAATGAAACCACGCCACTGACCATGCTGAAACTGCTCGCCGAGGCACAAGTTTCACCGTGAAAAACAGCAGATAGAGTCAAAGACCAAAAACTTGGTAGATTCTTCTTTGTTGTTACCATGGTTACCAGCAGAGACATCAAAAATGAGTATGCTCCGCAAACATCAAACAGGAATACTGAAAGTATAAATAGCCACTGCTATTTTCAGCCCAGGAATAAGCAAGCCATCACCTCCTGACTTGTGCCACTCCAGGGCTTCAGTTGCCTCACAGCATGGATGACTAACTCCCCAGAGGCATCCTCCCTCTGAGACAGGGGATGTAAGGCAATCATTACCCTGGCCTTCCTAACCTCAGACAGGGTCTCTCCACAGCTTGGTTCTGTTTTCACAGCCCTTCATGGAGCAAGAAGGTAGGAAGCAACACTCCGAACAGATCTATCACACCTCGATATTAAGGAAATCATGGTGCTAACAGTTATCAAGAGTGATGGAGTGGAGGAAAGTTTGCTACAGTGTTGTGGTTAACTTTTAACATTTTTTTTTTTTAGATTTACTTATTTTACTTTATGTGTATGAATCTTCTGCCAGAATGTAAGTGTACCATGTGCATGCCTGGTGCTGGCAGAGGTTAGAAGAGAACGTTGGAGCTCCTGGGAGTAGGGTTACAGAAGGCTGTGAGCCACCATATGGGTGCTGGGAACCAAACCTGGATCCTCTGCCAGAGCAACAAGCATTCTAAACCAACTTGCCATCTCTCTAGCCCTGTGATATCAACTTGATGGCCTACAAAGCACCTGAGCAGAGAGACTCAGTGAGGGGTTGTCTACACTGTGCTGGCTTGTGAGCATGTTGATGGGGTATTGTCTCACGTAGGTTACTCTATAGGAAAAGACACAGCCCAGAGTGGGCGGCGCCATCCTCTAGGTAGGGGATCTGAAATGTATAGGAGTGGAGACATCCAGCTCAGCATAAGCAAGCAAATGAGTCTAGATGCATCCATTTCTCTCAGCTCTTCACTGGACCTATATGACCAGCTGATTTAAGTTCCTGCTTCTATGACTTGACTCCTCCACAGTTCCAGATTTTACCCTGGTATTTGAAGCTGGAATAAACCCCTTCCTCCTCTACATTGCCAAGGGCATTTCATCCCAGCAACAGAAATGAAGCTAGAACACATAGGGTGGACTGAAGACTTGACACCCACAACACCCTCTGCTCTGAACAACATATTTATTGTAACATTTTGGACTAAACAAAAACAGTGCCGATTAAAGTCTACATAACAACACTGAGTGAGTGGTGTTGGTTAGGATGGTTTGTTTGGTCAGGATGACCAAACAAAAATGCTAACGTTCCATCTAGCCACCTTGTTCCTTGCCATCTTCTGCCATTTTGGCCCCCTTCCCTACCAAAAATAAAATCTGAAAGCCTGGGTTGACTGGTCCTAGGAAGGAAATTAGCCTTGTGAGTGTAATTGCCAAAACCCAGTGCTTTGAGAAAGCTGTAAAGAGCTTTTTAGATACATGGTAAAAAAGGGAAAATAAACAATGTACGGGGCTTGCTAGAAAACAATTAAGATAAAAATATTACTGCAAGATTCATTATAGTCCAATGCTGAGAATAAGCTGTGAGCCGCAATGAGGACATGAACCTCCTCCCATCCCCAAGGCTCCAGGAACATCAGGAAGGGAGAAGAAAAAGAATAAAAGCGTGGGAGCTAGGATGGGCGCTGTAAAATGCGCTGGACCTGACATGGCTATCGTGCTGCAAAAGTCACAGAAGCTGCGGCTACATTCACAGGATCCCTCCAATTAACATTTCCTGTGTGGATAGGGGAGGAGCTATCACCGGCCCCACCTCTAGCTGAGAAGCACCAATGGCAGCAGAGGGGAGGGAGAATAAGTTTACATTGAGGGCGTGGCCAGTGGTAAATGGCTCAAACTCCAATTGATGTCCCCAGGCTCATGCACATATGGGCACCACTAACTGGACTCGGTGGGATATAAAGGAGGGGGGAGAAAGAGAGAGACAGACAAAGATACAGAGATACAGAGAGAGACAGACAGAGACAGAGAGACAGAGACAGAGAGACGAAGACAGAGACAGAAAGAGAAGCTAGGAAAGAGACCAAATGGAGGAGGGGGGTCTGCAGTAAGTTGAAGGGGAAGAGAAGGAAAGATAAGATCAATATATGCTGCCTACTTGAATGAACTTTTCATCGCAGAATAAAACTATTATTGATTTTTTTTAGCGCAGTTAGTCCTATTACAAGGAGGAGGTAAGGAAAACAGAAGTAAGCAGCAGTAAGAAACCAACCCTGCACAACGCCAGGACTTGTCTGAGCTACACCATGCTGTTTCTGCAGGCCAGTGCCAACTCCAGCCACCAGTGTTCTCCTGGGAAGCTACAGAGCCAGACATAGAAGGTCCAAGCTAGAGAAGGGGAATGGGAGGATGGATGAGGCATGCGCAGAGAGGAGGCTGGGGGCCTGACAGTGCTTATGGTGAAGTGCAGACCCTTTCTTTCCTGCCAATATTGTCTGGCCAAGTTATATGGAAGTCAGGAAGGATGCTGGGGAAGCTAACAATGCACAAGGGAAACCGAATAAAATGGGTGGATATTCCATGCTCTGTAGGGACCTCCATCACAGAAGGCACTATATGAGGAAAAGAACCAGCCCCCAGTCAGAGACAAGGTACTGACTCTCGGGCAGGGAAGCTTAGACCAGGGAATTCTGGCAGAGAATGGACTCATTGGAGGACATTGACTTAACTTTTTTCAGTTACTGAGATAAGCAGACTCCCCCTGACCTGTGGAGACGGACAGGGAGGATAACCTAAGTGACATGACCCCAGGGAAGAAGGTACACTCACAGAGTAAATTAACCGTGTACTTCAGATTAGTGCTTGTTTTATTTTATTAATTTATTCATTTTATTTTGATCTTTAATTTCATATTTTTACTAGATATTTTCTTTATTAACATTTCAAATATTTTTCCTTTTCCTGGTTTCCCCTCTAAAAAAAAGAAAACCCTATTCCCTCCCTCCTCCATCTGTTCCCACCCTCTCCTGCTTCCTGGCCCTGGTATTCCCCTACACTAGGGCATAGATCCTTCACAGAACCAAGGGCCTCTCCTCTCACTGATGACCTACTAGGCCATCCTCTGCTACTTATGCAGCTGGAGCCCTGAGTCCCACCATGTGTACTCTTTGGTTGATGATTTATTCCCTGGGAGCTCCGAGGGTACTAGTTAGATCATATTGTTCCTCCTATGGGGCTGCAAACCTTTCAGCTCCTTGGGTCCTTTCTCTAGTTCCTTCATTGGGAACCCTGTGCTCAGTCCAATGGATGGCTGTGAGCCTCCACTTCTGTATTAGTTGGGCACTGGCAGAGCCTCTCAGGAGACAGCTATATCAGGCTCCTGTCAGCCAGCACTTGCTGGCATCCACAAGAGTGTCTGGGTTTGGTGATTATATATGGGAAGGATCCTCAAGTGGGGCAGTCTCTGGATTGTCCTTCCTTCAGTCTCTGCTCCCACTTTGTCTCTGCAACTCCTTCCATGGGTATTTTGATCCCCCTTCTAAAAAGGATCGAAGTATCCATACATTGGTCTTCCTTCTCCTTGAATTTATTGTGGATTGTGGATTGTATCTTGGGTAGTCTGAGCTTCTGGGATAATATCCACTTATCAGTGAGTGCATACCATGTGTGTTCTTTTGTGATTGGGTTACCTTACTCGGATGATATCCTCCAGATCCATCCATTTCCCTAAGAATTTCATAAGTTCATTGTTTTTAATAGCTGAGTAGTACTCCATTGTATAAATGTATGACATTATCTGTATCCATTCCTCTATTGAGGGACCTCTGGATTATTTCCAGCATCTGGCTACTATAAATAAGGCTGCTATGAACATAGTGAAGCATGTGTTCTTATTACATGTTGGAGCATCTTCTGGGTATATCCCCAGAAGTGATATTGCTGGGTCCTCAGGTAGTACTATGTCCAATTTTCTGAGGAACTGCTAAACTGATTTCCAGAGTGGCTGTACCAGCTTGCAATCCCACCAGCAATGAAGGAGTGTTCCTCTTTCTCCACAACCTTGCCAGCATCTGCTGTCTGAGTTTTTGGTCCTAGCCATTCTGACTGGTGTGAAGTAAAATCTCAGGGTTGTTTTGATTTGCATTTCCCTGATGACTAAGGATGTAGAACATTTCTCAGCCATTCGGTATTCCTCAGTTGAGAATTCTTTTTTTAGATCTGTACCCCATTTGTAATAGAATTATTTGGTTCTCTGAAGTCTAATTTCCTGAGTTCTTTGTATATATTGGATGTTAGCCCTCTGTTGGTTGTAAGATTGGTAAAGATCTTTGCCCAATCTGTTGGTTGCCATTTTGTCCTATTGACAGTGTCCTTTGCCTTACAGAAAGAAGCTTTGCAATTTTATGAGGTCCCATTTGTCCATTCTTGATCTTAGAGCATAATCTATTGGTGTTTTGTTCAGAAAGTTTTCCCCTGAACCCATATGCTCGAGGTTTTTCCCCACTTTCTTTTCTATTAATTTCAGTGTATCTGGTTTTATGTGGAGGTCCTTGATCCACTTAGACTTGAGCTTTGTATAAGGAGATAAGAATGGGTTGATTTGCATTCTTCTACATGCTAGCTGCCAGTTGAGCCAGCACCATTTGTTGAAAATGCTGACTTTTTTCACTGGATGGTTTTAATTCCTTTGTGAAAGATCAAGTGACCATAGGTGTGTGGGTTTATTTCTGGGTCTTCAGTTCTGTTCCATTGATCTACCTGCCTGTCACTGTACTAATACCATGCAGTTTTTATCACAATTGCTTTGTAGTACAGCTTAAGGTCTAGGATGGTGATTCCACCAGGGGTTCTTTTATTGTTGAGAATAGTTTTCACTATCCTAGGTTTTTTGTTATTCCAGATGAATTTACCAATTGCTCTTTCTAAGTCTGTGAAGAATTGAGTTGGAATTTTGATGGGGATGGCATTGAATTTGTAGATTGCATTCGGCAGGATGGCCATTTTTACTACATTAATCCTGCCAACCCATGAGCATGGGAGAACTTTCCATCCTTTGAGATCTTCTTCGATTTTTTTCTTCAGAGACTTGTAGTTCTTGTCATACAGATCTTTCACTTGCTTAGTTAGAGTCACACCAAGGTATTTTATTTTATTTGTGACTATTGTGAAGGATGTCGTTTCCCTAACTTCTTTCTCCGCCTGTTCATCTTGTGTGTAGAGGAAGGCCACTGATTTGCTGGAGGTTATTTTATATCCAGGTACTTTGCTGAAGTTGTTTATCAGGTTTAAGAGTTCTCTGGCGGAATTTTTGGGGTCACTTAAGCATACTATCATATCATCTGCAAATAGTGGTAATTTGACTTCTTCCTTTCCAATTTGAATCCCTTTTGTTAGCATTCTGTATAAACTCCACCCCCACAGATATCTGGCAGCAGCCAGTTATGCTCCTGCCCGTGGTTACCTGGCAACGGCAAGGTAGGCCTGGCCCTATAAAAGGGGCTGCTTGCTTGCCCCCTCCTCTCTTTCTTACTCCTGCTTCTCTCCTTTGTCTCTTCCACCCTTGCTCCCCCTAACTTCCCATTCCCTTCCCCCACCTCTCTCCAAGTGGTCATGGCCACCCACTACTTCTCTACTCTCTCCTTCTCTCTGCCTTTCTCCACCTCTGCTACTCTCTTAACTCCCCTCCCCAAGCCCTAAATAAACTCTATTCTATACTATACTAGGCTGTGTCTGGTCCCTCAGGGGAAGGGATGCCTCAGCCTGGGCTCACCCCGAGGCACCCCCTTTCCCCACATATTTCCCCAGAACATATTTTTATAGCTCTTTCTCTTTTTATGATCACAACACCTTTGATTTCCTTTTGTGGTCTAATTGCTCTGGCTAGGACTTCAAGTACAATATTGAATAGGTAGGGAGAGAGTGGGCAGCCTTGTCTAGTCCCTGATTTTAGTGGGATTGCGTCAAGTTTCTCTCCATTTAGTTTGATGTTGGCTACTGGTTTGCTGTATATTGCTTTTACTATGTTTAGGTATGAGCCTTGAATTCCTGATCTTTCCAAGACTTTTATCATGAAGGTGTGTGGAATTTGTCAAATGCTTTCTCTGCATCTAATGAAATGATCATATGTTATTTTTCTTTGAGTTCATTTATATAGTGGATTACGTTGATGGATTTCTGTATATTGAACCATCCCTGCATCCCTAGGATGAAGCCTACTTGATCATAATGGATGATCATTTTGATGTGTTCTTGGATTCAGTTTGTGAGAATTTTATTGAATATCTTCGCATCGATATTCATAAAGGAAATTGATCTGAAGTTCTCTTTCTTTGTTGGGTCTTTGTCTTGTTTAGGTATCAGAGTACTTGTGGGTTCATAGAAGGAATTGAGTAGATTATCTTCTGTTTCTATTTTGAGGAATAGTTTGAGGAGTATTGGTATTAGGTCTTCTTTGAGGTCTGATAAAACTCTGCACTAAACCCATCTGGTCCTGGGCTTTTTTTAGTTGGAAGACTATTAATGACTGTTTCTATTTCATTAGAGGATATGGAACTGTTTAGATCATTTATCTGATCTTGATTTAACTTTGGTACCTGGCATCTGTCTAGAAAATTGTCCATTTCATCCAGGTTTTCCAGTTTTGTACTAGGATCTCATGATTTTTTTGATTTCCTCAGTTTCTATTGTTATGTCTCCCTTTTCATTTCTGCTTTTGTTAATTAGGATTCTGTCTCTGTGCTCTATAGTTAGTCTGGCTAAGGGTTTATCTATTTTGTTGATTTTTCTCAAAGAACTAGCTCCTGGTTTGGTTTATTATTTTTATAGTTCCTTTTGTTACCACTTGGTTGATTTCAGCCCAGAGTTTGAATATTTCCTGCCATCTACTCCTATTGGGTGAATTTGTTTCTTTTTGTTCTAAAGCTTTCAGATATGCTGTCAAACTGTTAATGTATGCTCTCTCCAGTTTCTTTTTGGATGCTGTCAGAGCTATGAGTTTTCCTCTTAGGACTGCTTTCATTGTGTCCCATAAGATTGGATATGTTGTGGTTTCAATTTCATTAAACTCCAAAAAGTCTTTAATTTCTTTATTTCTTCTTTGACCAAGTTATCATTCAGTAGAACATTGTTCAGCTTCCACATGTATGTGGGCTTTCTACTGTTTATGCTGTTATTGAGGACCAGCCTTGGTCTGTGGTGATCTGATAGGATGCATGGAATTATTTCAATCTTCTTGTATCTGTTGAGGCCTGTTTTGTGACCGATTATATGATCAGTTTTGGAGAAGGCACCATGATGTGCTGAGAAGAAGGTATATCCTTTTGTTTTAGGATAAAATGTTGTACAGATACCTGTTAAACCCATTTGTTTCATAACTTCTGTTAATTTCACTGTGTCTCTGTTTACTTCTGTTTCCATGATGAGAGTGGGGTGTTGAAGTCTCCCACTATTATTGTGTGAGGAGCAATGTGTGCTTTGAGCTTTAGTAAAGTTTCTTTTATGAACGTAGATGCCCTTGCACTTAGAGCATAGAGGTTGAGAACTGAGAGTTCATCTTGGTATTTTACCTTTGATGAGTATGAAGTGTCCTTCCTTATCTTTTTTGATAACATTAGGTTGAAAGTCAATTTTATTTGATATTAAAATAGCTACTCCAGCTTGTTTCTTAGGACCATTTGCTTGGAGAATTATTTTCCAGCTTTTACTCTGAGGTAGTGTCTGTCTTTGTTACTGAGGTATGTTTCCTGGATGCAGCAAAATGGTGGGTCCTGTTTAAGTATCCAGTCTTTTAGTCTATGTCTTTTTATTGGAGAATTGAGTCCATTGATATTAATAGATATTAAGGAAAAGTAATTGTTGCTTCCTGTTATTTTTGTTGTTAGAGTTGAAATTCTGTTCATGCGGCTATCTTTTAGTTTTGTTGAATGGTTACTTTCTTGCTTTTTCTAGGGTGTAGTTTCCCTTCTTGTCTTGGAGTTTTCCATTTATTATCCTTTGATGGGCTAGATTTGTGGAAAGATATTGTGTATATTTTGTTTTGTTGTGGAATACCTTGGTTTCTCCATCTATGGTAATTGAGAGTTTTGCTGGGTGTAGTAGCCTGGTCTTGCATTATGTTCTCTTAGGGTCTGTATGACATCTGCCCAGGATCTTCTGGCTTTCATAGTCTCTGGTGAGAAGTCTGGTGTAATTCTGGTAGGCCTGCCTTTATATGTTACTTGGTCTTTTTCCCTTACTGATTTTAATATTCTTTCTTTGTTTTGTGCATTTGGTGCTTTGATTATTATGTGATGGAAGGAATCTCTCTTCTGGTCCAAACTACTTGGAGCTCTGTAGGTTTCTTGTATGTTCATGGACAACTCTTTGTTTAGATTAGGGAAGTTTTCTTCTACAATTTTGTTGAAGATATGTACTGGCCCCTTAAGTTGGGAATCTTCTCTCTCTTCTATACCTATTATCCTTAGGTTTGGTTTTCCCATTGAGTCTTGGATTTCCTGAATGTTTTGGGTTAGGAGCTTTTTGCTTTTTGCATTTTCTTTGACTGCTGTATCAATGTTTTCTATGGTATCTTCTGCACCTGTGATTCTCTCTTCTATCTCTTGTATTTTGTTTGTGATGCTTGCATCTATGGCTCCTGACTTCTTTCCTAGGTTTTCTATCTCCACAGTTGTCTCCCTTTGTGATTTCATTATTGTTTCTCCTTCCATTTTTAGATCATGGATGGTTTTGTTCAATTCCTTTACCTGTTTGGTTGTGTTTTCCCGTAATTCTTTAAGGGATTTTTGTGTTTCCTTTTTAAGGGCTTCTATTTGTTTACCTGTTGTCTTAGTCAAGGTTTCTATTCCTGCACAAACATCATGACCAAGAAGCAAGTTGGGGAGGAAAGGGTTTATTCAGCTTATACTTCCACATTGCTGTTTATCACCAGAGGAAGTCAGGACTGGAACTCAAGCAGGTCAGGAAGCAGGAGCTGATGCAGAGGCCATGGAGGGATGTTCCTTACTGGCTTGCTTCTCCTGGCTTGCTCAGCCTGCTCTCTTATAGAACTCAAGACTTCCAGCCCAGAGATGGCATCACCCACAAGGGGCCCTACCCCCTTGGTCACTAATTGAGAAAATGCCCCACAGCTGGATCTCATGGAGGCACTTCCCCAACTGAAACTCCCTTCTCTGTGATAACTGCAGCCTGTGTCAAGTTGACACACAAAACTAGCCAGTACATGTGTTCTCCTGTATTTCTTTAAGGGATTTATTTATGTCCTTCTTAAAATCCTCTATCAGCATCATGAGATATGATTTTAAATCCAAATCTTGTTTTTCTGATGTGTTGGGATATCCAAGACTTGCTGTGGTGGGAGTACTGGGTTCTCGTGATGCCAAGTAGTCTTGGTTTCTGTTGGTAAGATTATTGCATTTGCCTTTCACCATTTGGTAATCTCTGGTGTTAGATGTTCTTGCTGTCTCTGACACGAGCTTGTTCCTCCCATGGATCTGTAAAAGCCTATGTCAGCACTCCTGGGAGACCAACTCTCTCCTGGCAAGTTCAGTGCACAGAGGATTGTGGAACAGCCCCACCTCTTGGGTGCAAATGGATGCAGGAAGGATCCTGTCCCAGCTGCTCTGCATCCTGTGCCTCCTGGCTGGCCCTGCCTTAGACAGTCACTAGAGAGAAAATCTAATTTCCTATTTTTATTTTGTATTTTATTACTATTGATAACTGTTCTTTGAATGTTTTATTGTTGCATTTTGGCTTGAATCTTGCTGAAAGAAAATATCTGATGATTGTGTGAGTTAGTTTTAATGTCAATTTGACACAAGCTAGAGTCATCTGGAAAGACTCAACTGAGGAAATGCCAGTGAGATGTCTGAGGGCATTGTTTTGATTAATGATAGTTGTGAGAAGGACCAGTTCACTATGAGTGCTTCTCCACTTGTCCAGATGATCCTAGGATGTATAAGTAAGGAAGATGAGCAAGCCACAAGAAGGAATCCACTAAGTAATAAGTAACCTCTCCATGCCTTTAGGTTCCTGCCTCTAGTTCCTGCCCTGCCCTCCCTCATTGATGGACTGTGACCTGAGAGGCTGTGTTAGTTAGGGTTTTATTGTTGTGAAGAGGCACTATGACCATAGCAACTCTCATAAAAGAAAGCATTTAATTGGGGCTGGCTTCAGGTTCAGAGGCTTAGCCATCAAGGTGAGATGCATGGAAGCATGCAGGCAGGCATGGTGTTGGAGAAGTAGATGAGAGTAATACATCTGGATCCATAGGCAGCAGGAAGAGAGTGAAACACTGGGCCTGGTTTGAGCATCTGAAACTCGAGGCACCTAATGACATACTTCCTCCAACAAAGCCACACCCACTCCAACAAGAACATACCTCCTAATAGGGCCCCTGCCTGAGGTTCTGTGGGGACCCTTCTATTCAAACCACCTCTGAAGCCAAACAAACCCTCTCCCACCCAGTTGTATTACTCACGGTGTTTATTGCAGCAGTAGACAGCAAACAGAAACAATCATTGTTGGTTCTTCACACTGGCAATGGATATAAAGGACATAGCCAACCCAAGTTCAGGTAGGAATGAAAACAAGAGTTGATCTTATATCTATCCAAACTAAATATTATCAAAGCCAGAAAGAGACATCTGGAATTAGATTTACAAATATAACTGGTACCCTGGATATTGTTTTTAATTCCTTGTATGCCCCATTTGACTACATTTGTATTAAAAATTAGCATACATGTTTATAAACTACAGTAGTCATTATTCTTTCAAAAATAAAACATACAAGAGTAATGTAAACAAAAATACAGCCTATAAACAAAAGCCAGAGAAGAAAGCGTGTTTCCTTTAGCAACAGGGAAGCAGAGTTTTAAACGTAATCAGCATTCAGTGAACACATAATTTAGCAATCAACAAATAACTGACAATCAGCTTGTAAATTATTCATGTTCTAATTTTTTGACTGTTTACTCTCCTCAAATATTTACTTATCCCTTCAACCCAACACACTCATTCAGGAGTCTCAGATTTTTTTAAAAGAAGAAAACTTTGTACCAAGCTGAGTTTAAAGGGCATGCTGGAAACTTCCAACAGGAAGAAAAAGGACCATAGTTCCCAGGAAAAAGGCACACCTGTGTTAAACAGTCTACAAGGTAACTGGCTGATCAAACTGTGGAATGTTAGGAGGTTGCAGGTCCAGAATCACATTATCTTTGGTTATCATAAGTATCCTCAATAGATCATGTATTAACCCTCCACAGTATTTGACTTAACATCCTTGTGACTATTGGAAAGTCTTTTTGGACCATGCAAATAAGATTCCTACATCCAACAGCCCAAAAGCTAAGAATGCCATCAGATAACTTCTGAAGCCTCCAGCAGAGTGCCCCCGCCTGGTGTCTACACCAATGTGTTTTTAAGGTACCTTGTTATGGCTTTCTCTGTTACCATTACCATGAAACCATTGCTATATTGGACTAAGGTATAGCAGTCCCTAATTACAATCCCCAGGGCATGATCACCCCACACATGACTCTAGAATGAGCTGTCTCCTCTTTTCGTTGAGGTAACATCCAACTGGGGACAACAGCCCAAACTCTAAATGGTTCCAGTGCTACGTGCTTTATTGAACTCAATTTCTTTAAAGGCCAATTTCCATTTCATATTATTAACTCCTCCCCTCACCAAGCGCATTCAGTCTTCTAAACCAGATGAAAAACGCCTGCCACTCCGTGTTCACTCCTCTGTCATTCGTGGCTTCCAGCCATAGCTACTTCTGACTCATTCTCAAAAAAGCACCCAAGAGTTTGTCCTATGGACCCATTCCCATAGTCCTGATTGTCTAGTACCCAGGTTGGCCTCCTATTCAGGCTGTTCTCTTCTTCCTCTTTATAAGCGTGTGTGTGTGTGTGTGTGTGTGTGTGTGTGTGTGTGTGTGTGTGTG
>JADRCD010195726.1:0-11971 GCA_019843815.1 Montemys delectorum | reverse complement strand
CCCACCCACATCAACCATCAATCAAGAAAATGCCCCACCCACATCAATCATCAATCAAGAAAATGACTTCTACTTTTTCACCATAACTGTCTTTAGCTTATGTATTATGGTTTGCAATTCTGTGGTTTTATGGGGTGTATGTGTGTGTGTGTGTGTGTGTGTGTGTGTGTGTAGGCACATGTACATGTCTGCATACATATGTTTCCCAGTGCTTTTTCTTTGTTTCTGGTTTTTTGTTTCTTTTTTCAGTTTACTTTGTTTTCTTTGTTTATTGGCCTGTTTGTTTTCTAAACAGAGAGAAAGAAGGCGCATAGAAACAAAGGCTAAGCCAGGGACACCTTGGGCTTTACTTCTTATTTCCTTTCCTTAAAAAAATATTTTAGATTTTTTTCATTTGCTATAAAATTTATTTTTAATATTTTATTATTCTCTTAAGTTTTCATATTCATATATATATACATATATGTAGTATGTCAATTATATGGAGCTCTCATAACTCCCATCCAACATCTCCCCCACTATTCCAACATGCCTTCCCAACAACTGAGGCCCCTGTGTGTGTGCATGGCAAGGGACCGTACACTGGGAACTGTGTGTGTGCATGGCAAGGGACCATACACTGGGAACCGTGTGTGTGCATGGCAAGGGACCATACACTGGGAACCGTGTGTGTGCACAGCAAGGGACCATACACTGGGAACCTTCCAATAAGCATGTTCCCAAAGAAAAATAACTCTGTCACCAACAGCGATCAACTGTCAGTTGAGAAATAATAATTACATACTTATGAAGTGAAGCATCATGTTTTGATATATGTAGTAAAATAATTGAATCAGGCCATTAGTATTCCTTGTGCCTGCTCTCCCACACACCTTTTCCTTCCATACAATATGTTGACATCTTTCTTTTTCTCTTTTTCACAGTGTTATATTACATAATATAGCAATATTCTATAGCTAGAAGGCTCTCAAATCTATTTTCTGCAAGGAGCTTCATTGTTCATTGTTTTATATAACATTTATTTAAGTTGCATTTATGATGATCTTACCCTAGGAGGGTTAGGAAAAAAGAAACTGTGTGTCAAATGGCATAGGACACTTTTCAACGGGTTATTATTGTGGTTTTTCCCTAAAGGAGAAGTTACAATAAAAATTATATAACTGTGTGTGTGTTAGATATTAAGTGTATTTTAGTTTGAGCTATGCAATAAATCAGTGGGACCTAGCGAGGTATATGTTTTTATTTGTATTATAAGTGGAGGGCCCAGTAATCCTATTTTGTTCTTCTTCCTAGCACAATTATTAATGGCTCTCATTTCCACTCCCAGAAGGCTCTTGTTTTGAAAAATAAATTATATGGTCATTCTAATCATTTAACTTTTGTCCCCTTATAAAAGCAAAAAGTTTAGAATAATTGGGCCAAGTGCCTCTGAGGCTGTGAGCTATTGAGAAGTGATTCTTCACCCCTGATGTTACAACCTTGGGGGAAAATGAACCAATGCAAAGCTAGCTCTGATTTGTTGAACAAGACCAGAGAAGGGGTGGGTGCATTATGAAACAGGTAGTGTGAGGACAGGTGGGATTGCTGCATTGGATGGACACACCCACACTCCCTTAGCCTCTTTAAATGACCTTATCCGTCATCAGACTAGACCTGCTTCCTGTGGCATCCACCTGGACCATTGAAGCTTGCCTTCCATTAGCGGTAGCAGCACCAACAAGTGAGACACATTTTCTTTTGGTAGACTTTACAAAGGCTCATGGGAAATTAAGTATCGAGTTAGTAAACAGTCTGAGTCTGTGCAGAAAGCAGACTTAGACAGCCTTCCTTGAGGCTGCTCTTTACCTTTCCTCCTAGCACATATTTTTGCTCTAAGATCTTGTCCGTTTATATTAAAGAGAAACGTTCTAAGATTCTCTAAATTAATTTTTTTGCTTTTGTACTTAATATTGACACTCTGTGACCTTGATGAATTATTCTGATTTATCTTTTAATGGAAATTCATTTGTTTAAAATAACTTGTCCAAACTGATTTCTTAGTTTTCACTACTGTTTTGATGAGACTGAAGAGAAAGGTAGAAAGGAAAAGACACATGGATATACAGAGAGAGAGAGAGAGAGAGAGAGAGAGAGAGAGAGAGAGCTTACATACACAATGCTAGAAAAGGACCTTATGCTCAGATATTCTTATTCAGCACAGGGAGATCTACAACTGCCCGGGATTGGGATATGGGAGCCACTAAGGCCTCAAATTTAAGTGTTCAATAATTTATGTGAACAACAGGAAGAGAAGGAAAGATTTTTCATTTACTAGCAGGAGTCTTTTTAATAAAACGGAAACATTTTGGATACCAGCAGAATGATTCAGAGCAGGCAATAGGCTGGTTAGTTTTGTCAGTTTGACTAAAGTAGATTCAGGAGGAGACAGCCTCAGCTGAGGAATGACCTTCCTCAGCTTTACCTGTGTCAAGTCTGTAAGGACATTTTTCTTCATTGATGATCAATGCCAAAGGACCCTTCTCACTCTGGGTGGTGCCACTCCTGGGCAAATAGTTCTGAGTTGTATAGAAAACACTGAACAAGCCAGGAGGAGTAAGGCTGTGGTGAGTGACACTCCTCCATGGCCACTGCTTCAGTTCATCCCTTTGAGCTCCTGCTCTGACTTTCCTCAAAGATTGACTGTGATCAGGAAATGTAAGCAAATGAACTCTTCCCCAAGTTGTTTTGAGTCATTGTATTTATCAAAGCAATGGAAAGTGCACTAGGACAGACAATATTTCTGAGGGTGGTGGATTTCTTCAGCTCATAAATCGTCTGTCTTTTCTCAAGATTTTCTGTCTAATCAAATAGAAGGAAACCAACTCATACCGGAACTCTAGCCCCAGATATCTCAGGTCATTGGAACCCTAGGCCCAGATATTGCAGGCCGTGAACTCCAGCTCATCACCCACATCCCACGTCATTTGTGATTCTCCTCCCAGGAAAATCATTTCACACCATACTGAGTTTGTTGAAAACCCTAAAACAGTCATATTCTCCACCTCCCTTCCTCTCCCACAAGAAGTCTTGATGCACTGAAGAGTTTATCACCGACTGACTTCAATGGAAGTCCACAGATACGTTCCTATATATTTAAACCAATGTCTACATCCATCATAGCGCAAGGATACTTCAGGAGAGTATAAGCAGCCTGTCTTAGTTGGGCTTTTATGACTGTGAAGACATACCCTGACCATGACAACTCTTATAAAGAACAACATTTAATTGAGGTTAACTCACAGTTCAGAGGTTTAGTCCAATATCGTCAAGTCAGGAGTCATGGCAGCATGCAGACAAACATGATGCTGGAGAGGTAGCTCCAGAGAGTTCTACAACTGGATCCAGAAGCATCAAGAAGAGAATGCCACAATGACCCTGACTTGAGCATCTAAGACCTCAAAGCCCACCCCCAATGACAGTTCATCCAACAAGGTCATACCTCCTAGTAGTGCCATTTCCTGTGAGCCTATGGGGACTATTTTTATTCAAACCACCACACAACCCAAGGAAAACTCTTTAGTCAGATTACACGGTGAAATGTTATCTCCCTCCCCAATCTAAGACCATTAACAACACTACTGTCGTTACTTCCAAGGCCACCAACAATGAAACTACCCTGACATCAGCAGGTATGGCATACCAAGAAGATGGGATGCTGCTCTTCAGATGGTAGTCCCAGTTACCTCTCTCATCCTTGCCTAGCTCTGGAACCAAGCAGCCCTTTTACTGAAGAGAGTGGAGTTCCAAGACGTGGTGTATGGCACTTCTTGAACTCCTTAGTTACCACTCTTCTCAGCCTGGGATCCA
Source organism: Montemys delectorum (assembly GCA_019843815.1). Taxonomy (NCBI): domain Eukaryota; kingdom Metazoa; phylum Chordata; class Mammalia; order Rodentia; family Muridae; genus Montemys; species Montemys delectorum. The sequence goes on along the minus strand of JADRCD010195726.1, from coordinate 8,125 downwards.
AGGCTGGAATCATGGCTAGGAAAGGCTGTGCTACAATCACCACACTCTACTGTTTATGCACACAGATGGCTCTTCCTATGCCACTGCTCTGCGGTCTAGAGAGGTTGCTTTAAAGCTGAGCTATGAAGGTATTGTGTAGAATTAGAGGCCACTGCTTTTGTTGCTAATTCCATTGAGCTACTGAACAGATACTGACAACTTAAGACCATCAACTTAACCATATTTGTTTTTAATGTATGAGTTTAGTACTTTTAACTTTGAGCTCCACCTACACACACCTGCTAAAGCTGTGGATGATTGGAGGACAAGTAAGTGACAGTCTCGGGGATGAAAGGGACCTGGGAGATGCTTGAGGGCTCTGAGGTCCTCTTGAGGGGTTTGCAAAGTCTGCAGAGTGTTTCATCCACATGCCTCTCCTCTGTTTTAAACATCAAAAAAGCAGAGGTAAAGCAAAGGGATGATTTAAATTTCCAGAAAGAAGCATAAATATGTGGACCTTTGGACCAGACTGTCCCCACCTGGGAAAATGAGTGAAGCATATATATTAACAGTGGAGTGATGAAAGCCCTGTGGCTGTATTCGCAGCTAGGAGACCAGTCAGTTTAACAGATACAACTAGAACGTGGACAGTGACTCTCTACTTCCCATGTTCTCATCATATGAACTTTCCCAGGGTGCACTGTTGTTCAGCTTTGTCTAGTAAACCCACAGAGAGAACACTCACAGAGCAAAGGAAGCATTCTACCCACATCTAGCTTGGGGAACCAATCAGCTTACTGGGGTTACTTACCATAGCACACTTAGGCAAGAGGTTGCTTACAGGGGCCCCAGTGATGATACAAAACCAGGATTACTGGTGTCACCTGCACAGTTGGCAGGCAGTTACACCATAGGCCATCTCCCTTTGCACCAGCAGGGAATTGCTACTTATATGACCTCTGAGTTTCTTGCCAGTTCCCTTCCAACCCTCCCTCCTTCCTTCTGCAACAAGGGCACACTTCAATCTGTAGTGATCAGCTACACAGTAGTCTTCCAAGATGTTTGTCTCCATGATGTCTTGCTAAGCAATGATAGATCGTTGGGAAGGCTGAGGGGGTGTTATTTAAACTGCTACCCCTCGGCCTTTCCTGCTCCACTGATCTACTGATGCTCATCTCCTTTAGAGTCTTCAACGTTTAGAGGCAATACCCACAGAGTCTTTCCTATTCCATCTTTGTCTTCTCTGGTTATTAAAGTGCAGTCACTAGGGTATGGGACTTTGGTTTGCAGGATTTTGCTTTGAGCCTCAGTTATGATATAAGAGAAAAACACATTGAGGAAAGAGCAGGCTTTGCCCTTGGATCACTTTCCAGAATAGTGCTACATCCACAGGCAGCCATTCCCTCACAACACTAAGCAAGGACCATCCAACAGTGCACTCCTCAGCTGGGCCATGAGGCTGGGTAGGTTGGGGACTATGAATGAGAATTCTGCACATAGTCTCAGGCATTTGAGCACTCGTTTTCTAGTTAGTGGTGCTGTTTGGAAGCATGGGGCAGCAAGGTGACTATGGTGGTTTGAATAGTTTTAGCCCCATAGACTCAAGCGTTTGAATGCTTGGCACATAGGGAGTCTCACTATTAGGAAGTATGGCCATGTTGGAGGAAGTGTGTCACTGTGGTGTCAGGCTTTAATGTCTCCTATGCTCAAGTTACACCCAGCGTGGCACATAGTTTCCTTCTGCTGTCTGTGGATCAAGATGTAGAACTCTCAGCTCCTCCTCCAGCACCATTTCTGCCTACATGATGCTATCCTTCTTGCCATGATGATAATGGACTTAAACCTCTGACACTGTAAGCCAGCCCCAATTAAATGTTTCCCTTTGTAAGAGCTGCCTTGGTCCTAGTATCCCTTCACAGCAGTGGAACCCCTAACTGAGACAGGGGCCTTGCTAACAGAGATATGGAGATATGTCATTGGTTGGGGAAATGGATTTTGAAATTTACATGTTCAAGCCATTTCCAGCTCACTCTTTCTGCTTCCTGTTTATTGTTCCAGATGTAAGCTCTCAGCTTCTACTCCAGCTTCCATGCCTGCAGCCTACTGCCTCTGCTTTGCCATTGTGGACTCTAGCCCTCTAGCAAAACCACATACACTCATTTTCAATAAGTTGCTTTGGTCATGGTGTTACATCCCAGCAATAGAAAAGTAATGAATGCAGATCACAGAACTCATTTTTGAATTGCAATGTTTTCAACTTAAAAATGTGTCTATTGAGACATAATCCTTTCATTATCAAGGATGCCTAGGCATCCCGTAGAGAGATTATGATTCACTGTTGCTGAGCAACTCAGTCTGCATCATCTTCTCTTACAGATGCCAATCCAAAGCTCTTAGCACAGGATCCTAGAATCTGAAAGAAGTCTTACCTCTCATGACTTCTCTTTACCAACTCTTAACATCTGTCATTGAAGAATACCAAGAAAGAAAAAAAAAACATTCAAAGTTTCCTTCTAGTGCCCAAGACCTTCTTCTTTCTGGACTTTTCCTTTCATATTATCACAATTTGAAAGAACATTTAATTTAGGGTGAAGGAATGAAGTAATAGTTAAATTCGATACTTGTCCATCCCATTTGCTTATGGCCTATAATTTACTGTTCCGCTGTCTGGATTATTACTTCCTTAAGATGAAGAATCATGAATCTCATCCTTGTGTCATACACCTTCTTGGCAAAGAAGCTCCTATGCCATTGTGCCTACTGTGACATCCCACAGACAGGTCTTTCAGGGCACCCTCTGTGGCTTAAATACCACACAATCTGGTAGCAGCATGCCCAGCCTGAGGGAGATCATCAGGCCATCATTACAGCGAAGGTCTCCTCCATGCCAACCTGCTATCAGTCTCCTCCTCAAAATGGACCCAAACCAGAGAGGGTTCTGCAATGACTACAACCAAGGCAAACGAAGGGCTGCCTGCACAAAGACTAAAAGTTAATGACTGGACTGGAGGGTCTCAGGAAAAGAAATCAAAAAGCCCTGCGTTGGTTTTCCCATGAAGTCTCCTGAGACCAGTTTAAGTAAATGTGCTTGAAAAAAAATGCAAGTCATGATAGAGGAAGAGACCTTTCCTAAGTGAAAGGCCATATAAAAAGTCTTCCTAGTGTCCATCTAGAATTCAACACTTATCAAAATACACTCAAGGGATGAAGGCGAAGTTACAGACTGGCAGAGGCCACAGGATTAGTCAGTAGTAGTGGTCTATCATACTTCCAGACCAACAAAGGTTACTCTTCAGTATAGACAAATTGATTCCATATGGAAGCTTAGAGACCAGGGAAAGAACAAAGAACATCAAAAAAGTTTTATACACATGCATGGCACACACACACACACACACACACACACACACACACACAGCAACTTAAATACAGATGTTTTGTAGAAACTAAGAATAAGAAGTAATAATCGTGTTTCTCATGGCTTCAAATATGGAGACAATTACGATCTGCAACAAATTTTATTGAAGCTTAAATGGAATTGAAACTTTAACAGTGCAAGAAAGAGTTGACAGTTCCTAGTAACAGACTTCAACAAGTCAAGAGTACACATTATAGTCTCTAGAGGAAACAGAGAAATTATATGCAATCTATTTGAAAAAGAAAGAATCAAATAGGTTATTACAACAGAATGAGAAAGTTACATACCGTTTTCTCTGTGTGTATACATGTGCGAATGTGTGTGTGTGCATGTGTGTGTGCATGTGTCTGTGTGCATGTGGGGGGGCATGTGCTCATGTGCATTCACACATACAGGAAAGGATTTTGTTGAGTTTCTGTTGATCTCAGTTTTACCTCTGATAACAATATCAGTAGACATGAGTGTGATACTATAAAGCCCTGAGATAAAGGAGGTGTGATTCAGTAATTACACACTCTGCCAAGTTGTTTTCAAAGATGACTCAAACTGGGAATGATTCTGAAATGTACAAGGACTCAGGAAGTCCCACATCTATTAGCCTTTGAAGAAAATTTTTATTAGGGTTGTATTATATAATATTATATTATATAGGATAACATATATGTATGGAGAGAGAGAGAGAGAGAGAGAGAGAGAGAGGTGATAAATCAAAATGAAGAAATGAAATTGAAATGCCAAGCTGAAATACTGATGATAGGTTTAAAAATAGAAACTGACAAGCACAGAAACCAATATTATTATAAAACAGAATTAAAATATCACATATCTAAACATGTTAGAAACATTGGGAGCTATAGAGAGTATGTTTGATTTTGTTTTTACCTTTTATTACACAGATTTCAAAAACTACATCCCAAAGTCAGATTATACAGTTGAAACATCATTTGAAACATATATAAAAAAAAGAATCTTTTGACAGTAACGTGTTTCATTGTGTATACCTAACATCACATAACAAGATAGCCAATTCAAATGAATTTACATTGAGTTTTTCAAAGCAGTTCTTTAAATCATATATCTAGATACATCATTAGTTACCTACTAGTAAATAACAGAAAGCTGTTAGCATTGAATGGAGAGAGGTTTGAATGGTGTTAATCAAACTCTAATGTTGCCTCTGGTTTTTGTTGTATTTCTAGAAAATAGAATTTGGCTCAATTTGTGTCTCTAGTTAATAAATGTTTTCTGAAGAGCAAATATCATTTTAAGAAATAGTAATAAATGTTGACCTGAATATACTGGCCCACATCTATAATCCCTCGACCCCAGGAGGGAGAGATAGGCAGATCTCTATGAGTTTGAGACGAGCTAGATTCGCATATTTAGTAGAGGCCAGCCAGGGCTCTATAGTCAGATCCTCTTTAAATAATAATTTAAAGAGACATTTTATGAAGCAGACTAAAACAAGCAAAAGCCATTTGTGTAAGGAAGGCTGACATAAGGCAGCGTGTATGTCAACAGGAGAAAACCAAGCCACAAGAGAACACAGGAGAGACAGGCAGCCACAGCTCACTGTGGAACAAAAGTAGAGTTAAGGAGGGAAAGACGTGCTCTGCTGTTTTTGAAGCAGAAAAAAATTGAAACAAACTATAAATAATAATTTGCTAAAAATGGCAAGGTGATCTGTTCCCTAGAGGAAGAGGAGCAGAAGTGATTCAAGGACATGGGCTTAACACCCTGCAGGTAAACAGCCAGGAGGCAAAATACACTGTGCATTTTCACATATAGTGAATTCTAGGTCGGAATCAGGAGCAGGACATGCAAGAGGCAGGATGTGGCACAGTAAAAAATCCTTGTATAGGAAGCTGCCCCATCATTTCTCTTCCAAAACCATCCATCTTGGCTTTTGTCTCGGGCCCCTTGAATAATTTGTGTTGCTCTGTGGAGGTTTCAGTCACGTGGTTGCCTCAAATCCACACTGAAAAGCAGCACTTTCGTCCAACATCAGTGGGAGTGTAAACCAGTGTGAGGGCTCAGCAGAACTATGTGACGCTGTCTAAGGAAGTTGAAATACACCCACACTTACACCCCAGAAATTCCATTCCAGCCCTTGTCCCCAAAAAACCTGAGTAGGCCTAAGTTCACAAAATCTTGTGTAAATGTACTCATGGTAGTTTTATTCATAATTACCGAAAACTAAGGAACAAAATCAAGTTTCACCAACCAAGGAACACTATACCTATTCACTGGAATGCTACTCAGCCATGAGTCATGGAGCCATGGTGCAGCACAGAGAACCCTCACAAGTATCCTTTGAGCAAAAGAAGCCGGACCCTAAAGAAAAGTGCACAGTATTTAATTCCGTGTATATGAAATTCTAGAATAGCACAGTGAGCCTATGGATATAAATGTCACAACAGAGCTCATCTTGGAGATCACTCTTGACAGGAAAGGAACATGAAGGAATTGTAGTACAGTTTTCAGGTACTCAGATATGACTATGTGCAAAAGTGAGATTTATAACTGAACACTGCATTCTATTTGATCAGGTTATACACCATGAACATAGTGCTGGTTTAAAAGAAAAGCCACCCATGCCCCTCTCAAAGGAGCAAAGTGCCTGCTTCTCTCTGCACCTCTGGAGCTGCCCAAGTACCTGATCTACCCTACACTTAGGATTCTGTGTTCCTGGGTGGGTCTGGAGAGCTGTGTGGATTCAATCCATAGAAAGAACAGGGCAGCCGACCTCATTTCATTCCTTGGGTGGAGTGGTATCTATACTGTTCCTTAAAACAGCGCAAATGTAAACGAGGTGTAAACTGCGTTCACATCTCATTTATGGAACAGATGAGCCGTGAAATGCATTTCACAGGCACAAGTGCTGCAGGGGTATGCTTAGCAAGCGAGTGCAGTCTCTCAGTGCGGTGTTGAACATTTGTTCCTCTTCCCTTGGGATCCAGGATTATTTCTGTGTATGACTGCTGGCCGGGTAGGAGGGAAGGGGGCAGGGTATGAGCGTGGGAGGAAGAAGGGAGCTGCTTCTTCTCCAGTCCTTAGGACCTCTTCCTTTTACTGTGTAATCAACTCCTGCACATCTGTCGAAGTCCAGCTTAGCTGTCACCTCCCTATATAGCACTCTTGCTCCATGATCCTGTCCCTTCTCCTTTACACAGACAACAGCTTTGGCGTTTTCTCTCTGTCTTGATTTATCATGGTGGCTCTGTAGGCTCCCTGTGGCCCAATGCTTGATCTCAGTAGTTGCTCAATTAATCTCATGCCCAGTATGCACGTGTGTATATTTGTGTGGTATATGTGCACCTTGTGTACAGTGTACACACCCATGTATACACATGTAGAAGCTAGAGAAGAATGTCAAGTGTTTTCCTGTATCCTATGTTATTTTTTAAGACAAGGTCTTTCACTGAACTGGAGGCTTGCTGTTTGGGCTAGTCTGGTTGGCCACTGAGCTCCTGGAAGCCTCCCATCACTATCCCACAACACTGGGGTTACAGTCATGTGTGGATTTCTTAGGCTTTCACATGGGTGCTAAGGACATAATCTTAGAGTCTCCTGTCTTCACAGCAAGTACATCAAGCCACTGAGTCATCTCTTCAGCTCCTCAGACTATGGCATGTAGAGATGCCTCCCTCCATAGAGGCTAACCCTTCTGTAAACAATCCCACAAACACAAAAGCACACATCCTTGAGTCAGAGACCATGGATGCATCGAGCTAGTGATGATCTGTAACTTTGATCCCTACTGGCTAGTTATCATAGTGCTGGAAGGTGTTGTGCATGTTGACAGAGGAGAGAAATAGTTATCAATCTTACCCAATTGTAAATCCTACAAGCTGGTATAGCCATTGGCCTGGAAAGACACGCCCACTGGCACAATAATGGTATGAATGCTGTGGGAATAACCAACCATTCTCCAGTTGGATTTATGTCCTGTTCAGGAAGATGAAATCTATACCTGGCACCATTGTTCTTCCAAGAACCTGTGGTGAGACAGGTCATAGGCCCCAGAGAAGAACTTACTACTGTTATTATGTTAAATAGAGATAGTGTAAAATTGACTCCTAATGACTTATCTTTATATTTATTATCTTTATTTCTCAATGCTTATCAGATGAGCTTTTATTTACAATAAACCCAGAGACCCACAACTGACCAACAGGCAAAGAATAAAAGACTGTGGAATGTTTAGCTCTAACTAGGACATCTATATCCACCCCCAAGCCTCAGGGATCATTTTAAACAGGGGGTAGGAATTCTGAAAGATACAGAGAGAATGGATGGATAAAAAGAAATGGTGTCTTCCATCCACAGCAGAACAGTTGCACATACAAACCATATCAACTGTGATGGCATCTACAAGCCCTGTGAAGACTCAAGCCAGACCAAGGCTCGTCTGGAGAAGGAAGGTAGGCATGCAGTCTCATCCAGGACGGAGGAGCCCTTGGCAACTGACAGCTGCAGTGAGGTCTTGTTTAAGAGATTTGTCCCTGATCCTATGGCCCTCACCCCTAGGCAAAACCCTACAACTAACAACTGCTGACAGAGGGAGAATTAGTCTTCCTCAGGGAGGAATCCCCCAATTGGCTTCCCAGTACCAGGGGCCATCTCTGAAAACATATACATGTAAACAACACTAAATGCACTCAGCAGGCTGTGTTTATATATTCGTGTGTGTGTGTGTGTGTGTGTGTGTGTGTGTGTGTGTGTGTG
>JADRCD010195725.1:8348-25239 GCA_019843815.1 Montemys delectorum | reverse complement strand
ACACACACACACACACACACACACACACAGTAAATGCAAAAAAAAGGGAGGGGGAGGACTAGAAAACGGAGGGAAGATAAAATATACATTCTACATGAACCCCTTATCCAGAATACCTGGGAACAGAATTTTTTTGGATCTGAGATTTAGAAATACCTACATATACATAGAGTCGCTCTGGGAGGGCTGGAGAGATGGTTCAGCAGTTAAGAGCACTGACTGCTCTTCCGAAGGTCCTGAGTTCAAACCCCAGCAACCACATGGTGGCTCACAACTATCTGTAATGATATCTGATGCCCTCTTCTGAGGTGTCTGAAGACAGCTACAGTGTACTTATATATAATAAGTGAATAAATCTTAAAAAAAAAAAAAAAAGAGTTGTTCTGGGGATGGATGCATGTCTAAGCATAACACTCATTCAGGTTTCATACTCATCTTACACACAGGACCTGAAGACAAATTCATAAAGGTTTTTTTTTTAAATTTTTTTATGTTAATTGGTGCTTTAGCCTGCATGTGTCTGTATAACAGTGTCAGATGCCCTGGAACTGGAGTTACACACAATTTGAAACTGCCATGTGGGAGCTGAGAATTGAACCTAGTTCCTCTGAAGAGCAGATAGTGCTCTTAACCCGTAAGCCATCTCTCCAGCCCCTCATAAAGTATTTTTAAATTAAAAACTAATTCTTATTATTGTGCCCATGCCACAGCACATGACTGGAGTCAGAGGATAACTCTGAAGAGTTTGTTCTTCCACTTTTATATGCACCCTAGGGGGTCAAATTCCATGGCAAGCATCTTTACCCACTGAACCATCTAACCAGTCCTCATATATTTTTAATAACTTTGTTATTTGAAATTTTCATTGCTGTCAGTTTGGCACTCAACATATTTCAAATTTAGGAGTACTTCGTATTTTAAAATTCTGGATTGAGGGATAAATAAATCTATGGTTTTCTTCTCTGTTATTACAAACATGACAGACATTACATAGGATAAGCTATCAATAGAAACTCATTCTTTTATGAACCTGGCAATTTGAAAACCAGGGCTCTGGGCCAGAACAATGGCTCGGTGAGAAGCAGCAGGCCGACTGGCCTGAGCTTGATCCCCTGGGCTTACATGGGGGAGGAAGAAAACTGATTTCCACAGGTTTCCTTCTGACCTCCATGTGCACACATTTACACACGTAAGTAAATAAACAAAAGGTTAACCTGGGCTGCTCTTTTCAATTCCTTTAGCTTGGAAATCAGGACAGATCTGATAAGCAGCACACGTTTAGGAACTGAACAAACTGAAGATGAGAGTCCTCTCAGTCCTTCACACTTATTGTCTTGTGTAACCTTTTTCATAAAACATTACTGACTTAGTGATGTAAATACAACTTTTCACTGTATTTTACTGACAGAATCAAAGTGAGCAAGCAGAACAAGATTGAAGCACACTCATCGGTGTAAAGCCAAACAGCACCCTTCCCTGTGTCACTGCCAGCACCTAGCAAACCGACTGCAGGTGTGCTAAAGCACAGCTTGCTTCCTCCCGAGGATGCCAAGCTGCTGCTGCTCAATCCACAAACTTTCATCTATGTTTGGGGCTCTATCTGCTTTCTTCACATTTCTGTACATTCTGACAGCCGTTCTGTCATCACTATCCTGCATCATCATCAATTTATTCTTTCTACAGGACCATTCTCGTTAGTAAAGAGGCTATCCTCTCCTAAAAAAAACAAACAAAAACAAAAACAACAAGCAAGTTCTCTCAACCAGCTCAGCCTCAAACTACTCTTCCCATTTTGTTCTCCTTTATATTAGAATTTACCAAAAGAAAAAAGTTTCTGGAAAATATATATTCCAATTAGACACTCACCCTTAACTTGTACCCAGATTCCTTTAGAAACCTACAGACACCAAAGACACCTGACCCCTAGCTCCCAGCTTGAGTCATTTCTGTACTGTTCCCCCATTCTGGTTACCCTGGTCTTTGCCATGGTTCAAGCACGCAGAATTATTTCCACCTCAGAGTCTTCGTGTCCTTCATCCCTCTCTCCCTCCCTTGCCTAAGGACTTCTCTGGATTGCCTTCAAAGCTGCTCTCTTACCTCATTTAAATCTTTGTTCAACTGTTACAACACATCCTCATTTGGGCCTTTTCTGAACACCTTATTCACCATCCCAACTCATATAACACCCTTTCCATCTTTCTATTTGATTTTTCTACACTGAATATGAGCCTAATAGACAAGAATCCCCACACACATTTCCATTACTATTATTCAGTTTGTTCACTGCTATTTAACACCTAGGACAATACCTGTTACATGCCAAGTTCTCAAATTTACAACAGATCTTCTTATTTGGCATCTATAGACTCCTATAAAACCTATGAATCATTTGTTGCTCACTTTAAGTCTATTTTTCTAGGAAATGTGTTCACAATTTATCATAAAGGCTAAATATTCAAGAAACAGATATTGGCCTAGAGCCTACATATAAAACTGTAAATGAAAAAATATCAAAACTCATAAAAAAAAAAAAAAGACATGTTAGCAAATGGAAAAAGCTTACCAAATACAGCACACTAAAAAATAAAATGGAGCAGTACTTGGAGAAAATACCCCAAAAGGATCTCAGGGGCACACTAGAATCATGTTTACCTCTCTCTGCTAATGAGACAATAGATGACTTCTTATTTCATCAATTTACTAACTCCAGTTTTCTAACTTTCATTCAGCAATTTTTATTATTTCCTTATGAAAAGCAAAGACATTGCTCTTGCTTATTGCAGTGAGTGATAAATTTAATCAATAGAAAAAAATACCTATAAACAGATGCCAGTGTTCTAAAAGTCACGTCGAACAGCTTTTAAAATTTAAAATTTAGCTTCGAAGGATATAAGAGCTGAATACAAGGCAAACAGATGTGTAGAAAATGTAGCTTTGCACTGCAGATGGACAGTGAGAGACACCAATGTGCTATAAGGCTAGCAAGTATAAGGAGAGGCAAATAGTCTTTGAGAAATGTGAACTAAATAGCACAGACATAGTTGTGCTAAACAGTGATTGTGTCCAGATTCTGCATGGTAGCTGCTATCATTCAGATGCCTCCTGGCATCACAGAGAAACTCCTCACACTCTAGGCCCTTTTTCTCTGTTCATCTGATAGTATCTTAGGAAGTGCAAATATATCCATCAAGTGAATCCTTGTTAGACAATAAAATACCCACCCTCATCACATAAGCAGATACTTCTCTATGTTTTTCTAACCAAGATGGTGAATCAAAGTTCACTCTGTCTATTCCTTCACAGTGGGGGTCAGAGTGCTAATGGCTGCCTGGTGGGAGGAACCCACATCAAACACTCATTAGCTTGTCTGTTCACCAAAGGCCTTTTAGGACGTTATTAGAAAAATCACTACCAATATCTTGAGCAAAGAGCGCGTTGTTCCTGTCACACTCAGTCCTCTAATTCTAAAACATCAGAGGATATTATTCCTACTTTCTTTTATGAGGCTGAGTTTAGAGAAACCAGAGCCTGGCACCTGCCTAGAATCTAATCTTGCCTTATAATCTCAATTTATCCAAAAATTTGAAAGATCATCCTGCATTCTCTTTTGTTTTATCCCTCACAATCAAGGTGTCAAGAATTTGTTAGCTTCATTTAAAAATTCATAAATCCATATTCAACCACTTTTTAACAATTTCTGCTGCTACTAATCTGGTCCAAATCACTCTTACTTCTATGGATTATTATAATCACTTCTTAGCTGATTCTTCTCTGTTATAGGCCTAACTGAATGCTATTCCTAATCCCTACCATCTCAAAATGTAATATATTTGGTCATATGATCTTTTAAAGAATGACTAACTGAGGCCATATGAATGGCTCTGATTCAACTGGGCTAATGTTCCTCTAACTAGAGATTAGGATGCCCAGAGTTGGCAAAGAAGCATAGCCACACTGAAGACTCTGACGACAGTGAGAAAGCAGCTGTTGTAAAACAAGGCAACCTTCAGAAAAACTGATACTGGATTTCTAGTCTTTACAGTGTGAAAAAAAGAGCAAAATTTGGTTGTCTGAAACACTCAGACGATAGTACGTTTTTTATAGCAGTTCTAACAAGCTAACAAGCCATCTGTGTATTGCTACCCTCTCTACAATCTCTACTCTGCAGCCAGTATAATCCTTTTAAAACAGAAAGCTAGATTACACACATCTGTTCTTTCAATATTTTCTTCTTCCACTCAGATCTTTACAATATCCCGAGTCCCAACTGAAGCTGCCCTGCCACTCTGCCACTGCCTGACTTCTTCCTCAGTCTTCTTACAGGGTCTGATCCAGCCACAATGGCTTCCCAAGCTGCTTCTCTTCTACACATACTCTACTTGGGATTTGTGCCCTTTCTTTCTTCTGACTTTGGCGTTCTTGCTCCAGGTATTGCTATGGCTCTCTCTTAATACCCCAATAACTATTTTTTCATTTCTCACTTCTTAATCAAACTGTTTCCAGCCACTCTATTTAATATTGTGAATCTCCAGTGACAAAGATACCCATCACTTTCCTGTCTTATGCTTCCCCAGAGCACTCACCACACTCTAACACACTCTAAGGTTCACTTACGAGCTTACTGTAGACTGTTACATACAGGGAAGATGCTTGCAGTGTTCTCTCCCTAGTAGAGCAGTACTCAGTATACAGTGTTTAAGAAGCACTTGCTGTCATAAATGCATTTTTCAAAGGGATTCTATTTCCTTGGGCTAGAAATGGCTCTGCAGTTAAAACTGGCAGCTCTTCCCAAGTACCCAAGTGTGATTCCAGCACCCATGTGACAAGCTCACAACCTTTTGTAACTCTAGTTCATCAACACTCTCTTCTGGCTCCCATGGGCTCCAGGCCTACATAGTGCACAAATCTTCATACAAGCAAAACACCAATAACAATATAATAATTAAAAAATAAAATAAAATAAACCTCTTTTCCCACATCCTCTGATGAGGTGCAGTCTAAAGCGGAGACGGTCCACTCTTTAAGACTGAAGAAAAATGCAGCTTACCGATAAGGTAGACAGATGAAAAGCAGCATTCACTTTATGGTCTTGAGAAAAATCAAAATTAAAAAAACAGCTTTCTGTAAAACACAAGTACAAAAAAGGCCTTTATACTAGATCATTTACACATAACGGACTTAACAGTGAATAAACATTTCCCTCAAAAACAGCAAATGAGGGATGCAGAAAGAGTTCGGCTGTTAAGGGCAACTGCTGCTCTTCTAGAGGACCCAGGTTCAATTCCTACCACTCACATGGTGTCTCACAACCACCTACCTGGAACTTTAGTTCAAAAGTACCGAACACCCTTGTGCAGGGGCTCCCAGCATGCATATGCTACATAAACATATATGCAGGCAAAACACTCAATACATATGAGTTGAAACTTCAAAAAAATCTTAAAAAAAAAAAAAAGCAAAGAAATGTTTTTTTGGAGTCTCATTGATTCAACAGTTAAAAGAATTAAATAATTACCCTCAACAGAGGAATGGATACAGAAAATGTGGTACATTTATACAATAGAATCCTACTCAGCTATTAAAAAGAATGAATTCATGAAGTTGGTAGGCAAATGGATGGAACTAGAAAATACCTGAGTGAGGTAACCCAATCACAAAAGAACACACATGGTATGCACTCACCGATAAGTGGATATTAGCCCAGAAGCTTGGAATACCCAAGATACAATTCACAGACCAAATGAAGCTCAAGAAGAAGGAAGACAAAAGTATGGATACCGATCTTAGAAGGGGGAACAAAATACCCATGGGAGAAAATACAGAGACAAAGTGTGGAGCAGAGACTGAAGGAAAGGCCATTCAGAGACTGTCCCACATGGGGATCCATCTTGTATACAGTCACCAAACCCAGACACTATTGTGGATGCCACCAAGTGCTTGCTGACAGGAGCCTAATATAGCTGTCTCCTGAGAAGCTCTGCCAGTGCCTGACAAATACAGGGGTGGATGCCCTTAGCCAACCATTGGACTGAGCACAGGGTCCCCAATATGAAGAAGCTAGAGAAAGGACCCAAGGAGCTGAAGGGGTTTGTAGCCCCATAGGTAGAACAACAATATGAACCAACCAGTACCCCCAGAGCTCCCAGGGACTAAACTACCAACCAAAGAATATACATGATGGGACTCATGGCTCCAGCTGCATATGTAGCAGAGGATGGCCTTGTCAGACATCAATGAGAAGAGAGGCCCTTGGTCCTGTGAAGGCTCTATGCCCCAGTGTAGGAGAATGCCAGGACAGAGAAGCAGGAGTAGGTGGGTTGGTGAGCAGGGAGAGAGGGGATGGGATAAGCAGTTTTCGGAGGGGAAATCGGGAAAGGAGATAACATTTGAAATGTAAATAAAGAAAATATCTAATAAAAAAGTTAAATAATTAAATAAACATTAACTTTGCAGATCAAATAATGAGAATAAACTTGGAAATCAATGAACTAGAGAACAGAAGAAAGTACTTTTAAAAAATATTTTTTATTTTATGTGTATGAATGTTTTGTTCCCCTCTATGCCTGCATGTAAGTCTGTGCAACAGTGCATACCGGGTCAGAGGGCAGAGGAGAGCCCCGGGACTGTAAGACACCATAGGGATATTTCGAGTTGAATTCGTGTCTTCTACAAGAGCAACAAGTGCTCTAAACTACTGGGTCAATTCTCTAGCTCTTATAAATTTATTTATAAGTTAAAATACTGGTACTTTGTCTGGCCTTGGGGGAGAGGCTTTTAATCCCAGCTACTTGGGGGAATAAACAGAGGATCATAAAAGTTCAAGGCTTGTCTGAGCCACCAAACAGGTTCAAAGCCAGTCAAGGCAACTTGGTGAGACTGTCTCAAAAAGCACAACCACCACCACCAAGAATCTACCGTGGTCCTTGCCTAGACTGTAAAGACCTGTGGCCAACAGTCACCAGCACATGGGGCTGGAAAGACGGCCCAGTAGTTAAGAGCACTGGCGACATGGAGGCAGGAGCTGATAGAGCGGCCATGAAGGACTGCTGCTTACTAGGCTGCACTCCATGGCTTGCACAGTCTGTGTTCTTTCTTGTAGCACTAGGACCCCAGCCCAAGGACCCCATCTACAATTAGCTGGGACCACCCACATCATCAACGTAGAAAAGGCACACAGGTTTGTCTATAGGTCGAACTGGTGGAAGTATTTTCCCAACTGAGGAAAAGGATTCTAGCTTGTATCAAACAGACATAAAACCAGGCAATAAAACACCCATACCAAAATACAATTTTTGTCTTTCTCTCTCTGTCTCTGTATGTTACATGAGTGCAGGTGCATGAGGAGGCCAGAAGAGGGTCCCCCTATACTGAATTATAGGCAGTTGTAAGCCACCTGACAAGAATGCTTGAAACTGAACTCAGGTCCTCTTAGAAGAGCAGGAAGCACTCTTAACTGCTGAGCGATCTCTCCAGCCCAAACTGTAAACTTGTTTTGTTGGTTTTCCCCCACTTTGGTTTGTTTATGATTTACTTATATTTTATGTGTATGAGTCTTCTTCCCTGCAAAGATATATATACAGTGTCTTATTTTTCTATTGCTGTGGATAAGACATCAAGCAATTAGTAAGATGGTGGAACAAAGGCATGATGTCAGCAATATCTGAAAGCTTACATCATGGTTTGTAAGTAGAAAGCAGAAAGAGCCAAGTAGGAATGACATATTTTGAAACTCCAATGCCCAGCCTCAGTGACACACCTCCAGTACCACGACTGCTAACCCTTTCCAAACAGTTCCATCTCCTGGGAGCCAAGAATTTACCTGTGGGGGCCATTCTTCAAACCATGCACCATGTACAGGTACCACATATGTGCAATGCCCAAAGAGACCAGAATGAATGCATCTAATCCTCTGGAATTGGCGTTACAATATATTGTTAGTTCAAGTGGGTACTGAAACCCAAACCTGGGTCCTTTGAAAATGCTCTTAACAGCTGAGCTGCCTCTCCAACTCCAAATGTAAATTTTTAAAATATTTTTTGTTTTGGTTTTTCAATACACAGTTTCTCTATGTAACCCTGGCTGTCCTGGAACTCTCTCTGTAGACCAAGCTGGCTTCAAACACACCTGACTTTGTCTCCCAAATGCTGGGATTAAAGGAAATGTGTGCCACCACTCCCTAGCATTCAACTGTAAAAATTTTAAAGTGTAAGCAAATGCTTTATTTTGTGTAAGAAATCAGAAATTTTAAGAACTGTATTTAAAATTATAAAGCTGTATTTTAAAAATATTAAAAAAACATGTACTTACTGACTTGGTCAAAAATAAATTACGAAAAAATAAGAAACTAATGTACTTGATCATCATAAGATTGGTGAAAATGGGATCAAAATCTAGGAGGAGAGAATTGATGTGAATCAAAGGACAAAGTGTCATATTTCTTTAAGAACACATTTCTGCATACATATATATTTAGCAGAAGTAAATGGGTGGCCTGGGATAGGGCTCTGTAGTGCAGCATATGTAGGGCCCTAAGCCCTTAACACTAACAGTGTAACGGAGCTGCAAAATGACACATGAAAGCAAATGACACCTGAATGTGGTGGCTCACATCTATAATCCCTGTACTTGGAGGATAAGGAAGAGAACTGGTGAATATTTGAGGTTAGCCTTGGTTATAAAATTCCAAGCCTGCTTGGCCTACAAACTGAGACCCCATTTCAAAGCAAACCAAAAAGTTTGTTTCAAACAAATAACGTGATCACCCAAAGAAAGGAAAAAGTAACTCTTACATAGTATGAGACTATATATAAACTCAAGCTAAAGACAATAGTTTTTTAAATTTTCTTTTACTTTTTTTTTTTTTTTTGAGAAATTGGCTCATTATACAGCTCAGTCAGGTTTTGAATTCAGATCTGCTTGCCTCAGACCCACCGCCAGTACTGAGATTAGAGGCACACACAGCCTCCCAAACTGTATATACACAATTACTGAACCCTAGTTATGGGGCTTTTCCTTATAGTACACACTAGTTAGTATGTATACCAGAGTGGGATAATGGAACATAGATTCCGCAGTTACAGAGGGAAATTACAAATAGAAAAGAACAAGATTAGAATAAACTCTGTATTGTGGTTAACTGGAATTAAAGGGCTATATCAGAATGAGGTCACAGTTTGTAATGCATAGAGAAGCTGTATGGTATACACACGAAAGGGGGTTTTGATCCTAATAATGGCAGCTCTCAAGTACAGCAATAATGCACGTATAAAGTACTAAGACTCCAGGTTCTAGATACCATTCATCACTGAATGGAATCAGGAGAAATGGTAGATAACAGAGTTTGCAAACCAGCCTACAATAAGTATCTTTGTTGAGCTAAAATACAGAAATGTTCAAACAAAAATACAGTATGTTGGTTTTTTTACTGTCTCATAGTGATAGGGACTGAATCCAAGGCCTGCACACACTTCATACTCTACCACTGAGCTATATGCCCTATCCTTTTAACATTTTGAGAAAGGTTTTCCCTAGGTTGTCCAAGCTAGTTTTGTAACTTCCAATCCTCCTGCCTCAGCTCTTTAACTGAGTTTGCTCATAGTTTGGGAAATGGACCAGATTATCTTATTAAACTACCAGTCCAAAGCATCACAATTGCTCTCAATAGCCAAAAAACTATGGTGCACAAGAAAACAAACAGAAAACCAATTAAACCAGGAAACAATTTTCATATGCAAATAAAATGATATGGCTGTCGATTTGCAAGACAGAATATGACACTTCCCAAGTTTAAAAATATTGTTTCTTAACACATTTACAATAAAATACAAGGTTTTTACTGCCCTCCATACTATGGAATTTCTGCCATTTTTATCCTCATAGCACCTCAAAATTTTGCTTCTTCTGCCTAAACTGCTGTTCCTCCGTGTAGCTTTCTCCATTGTCGGATTTAAGTAGTGTACTGGCTAGTTTTGTGTGTCAACTTGACACAGGCTGCAGTTATCACAGAGAAGGGAGCTTCAGTTGGGGAAGTGCCTCCATGAGATCCAGCTGTGGGGCATTTTCTCAATTAGTGATCAAGGGGGTAGGGCCCCTTGTGGGTGGTGCCATCCCTGGGCTAGAAGTCTTGGGTTCTATAAGAGAGCAGGCTGAGCAAGCCAGGAGAAGCAAGCCAGTAAGGAACATCCCTCCATGGCCTTTGCATCAGCTCCTGCTTCCTGACCTGCTTGAGTTCCAGTCCTGACTTCCTCTGGTTATCAACAGCCATGTGGAAGTAAGCTCAATAAACCCTTTCCTCCCAAACTTGCTTCTTGGTCATGATGTTTGTGCAGGAATAGAAACCCTGACTAAGACAAATAGCAACCTGAAACTTACTACCTGAAAAAGCAGCACACCTTGACTACCTTCCTTAGAAGACTTTGTCACCTCACACCACCTTTACTGACAGCATGACTACCAACTTTATGATATGTACTTTATGTTCGTTCCCTTGTCTGTCTCTCCTACTATAGCATAACACCCACTATGGTTGGAATTTTGTCTTTTGGTTGCTGCAATGTCTGTAACACTTAGAATACATCTGTAAGACAATAAAAAGGAACAAAAAACAAGTAAACAAATCTCAGCCTGGAAAAGGAGCATCATTATCCTTGGGTCTGCCTCCATATGCATCTGGCAAAAACAGACACAGCCTCCAAATCCTTACTCCAGGTTACTGTCTCTAAAATGCTCCTTTACCCGTCCTGGGACTTCTGGTTTTTCATGAGCAACATCAGACTGCATTTCATAAGCAAAGACCAGACAAAACTTCAAATAGACAGGCTGAGCAACAGAACTTCAGAGCTCAAAATTCACCTTAGTTATAGGATATACAGGATGATCAAACAGTAAATATTTAAAGTATTGCCTTAAAAATCATACTTGCCGTACAGCCTCAAACCAGGAATTGACTCAATTTTCATTGACTACATGGATTATGGACATTTAATCCTCCCAAGAGTATTGTAAAATCAGATGTTACTACAATCTTAGTTGCTGCTGGGTGGTGGTGGCGCATGCTTTTTGTCCCAGCACTTGGGAGGCAGAGGCAGGCGGATTTCTGAGTTCAAGGCCAGCCTGGTCTACAGAGTGAGTTCCAGGACAGCCAGGGCTACACAGAGAAACACTGTCTCGAAAAACCAACCCCCCCCCCCAAAAAAAAAAAAAGACAGGAAGAAAGAAACCCTGTTGGTATGGCAGTTACCTAATTACCCAAGAACTCATATTTAAGTAACAGAGCCAGGGTTTAAATATCCATCCTAGAGCTTGCCTGAGCATTAGGCACACTGCCTTCTTTGTATGGCAAATCAAAAGAGGGACAATTGCTGCAAACCTACTGTGAACATACATGTTTGTTAGAAAAGTAGGTGTACTGAAGGGTTATCAAAGGGCCACTATGTTAGCCACCAGAAAGACCCTTTTCCTTTTTCCAAATAGGTTTTACCTTCTTTCTTGTCCCATCCCTACTCCAAAATTCACATTTATATAGAAACAGAAATATGCTACTTACCTTAATAAGAACCCAACGACTTATTCTTTCTGATCCACAAGGTCTAATCCAGAAGTACTCATAATATTTAATTCTTCCCTCTGCTAGAGGCAAAAGCAACAACGTTGAACATGACTGCAAAGCTTACATTTTTTTTACAGCAGGCCATTTAAATAATGTCCCATGCACTCTCCAATTCAGACATCATCCTTCAGCAAAATTTTGCTCATTCTAATGTTTCCTTATACCATTCCTCCTTCAAGAAGCAGTTTCTTTCTGACCTCCTCTACACAAAATAACAATTCTTCTAGCTGAGACATTTTTAAATTCAGAACAAAGCCCTAGGCCTTTTTTTTTTTTCTCCTGCTACTTGTTTTTGTATCACTTAATTTTAAGACGGGGAGAGTCTCATGTAGCTTAGGCTGGCTTCAAACTCGCTAGGCAGCTAAGGCTGGCTCTGAATTCCCTATCCTCCTGCGTCTACTTCCTAAACGCTCAGGTGACTGAGAGGCGCATTAGTATTTCAACTACTGAGATCAAGGATTCATTCCCTGCGCACTAAAAACTGTAGGAATACGATACATGAATGCAAAGTTACACAGGACCAGGGCTGCTAAAAATAAATGACTACGGAATGCTTTGAGCAAAGGGATTCGGCAGATTCCGGGGCAACTCAACTCATCTCCGCCCTTAAGGCTGGGGGAGGGTCCTATCCGCGCCCGTGGTTCTCTAGACCCTCAGGAAGGCTACAGACTGCGTTCAAGCCTGGCTCCATTACTACCTCCAGGACAGCCTCACGGGCTCTCCTCCCAACTTTCCGTTGACGGCGATAACAAGGGCGCCGCGCCCGGCCCCAACCTTCTCACCGCCAAGGACCGCGAGGACCCGCTGCACGCTTACTCCGCCGCCCCGGGAGGCACTTCCGGTGACTGGACCCTCAAGCTGGAGCTTCCGGGGCCGCGCACTCCGCGGCTGCCCGTTCGGTCTCACCGTCTCTTAGGGAAGGAGGGTGGGGCCGAGGAGCCGAGAGGTGAGCAAGCCAACCGCCCGATACCAACCTGGAGAACCCGTGCCCCGACGCCGCAAGGCCAAAGCAAACGGCTCTCACCAGCTGGGGCGGGGAGGCGTAGCCACGCCCCGAGTTACGTAAAACCACCCCTCATAGGGCCTCACCGGGGTTCCGGGCCAATAGGCATCGAACCTCCGGGAATGGGCGGAGCCTGAGTGCGCCTGCGCCCTGGCTCTTTCGGGTCCGCAAACTACCTTTTCAGCTCGTGGAATTTGGGATTCTGGAGCAGGCCTACGCTCCGGTACCCACTGAATTGAAACCGTGCCCTGCGCCGGGTACTGCGGCTCTGGACTTCTGTTTTCTTTTTCCACGGCTATTCAAACCAAGAGTCAGGAGAAGCGTCTGACTTCTTCCAGGATAGATGCTGCGGACCCAGTCTTAAATACCCTGAAAAGCCAGAGAAGTGGAGAATTCCAAAGGCTCTGCGGAGCTGTCACTCACTCTCGCCAGCCAAGGAGAAGGATGAGAAGAGGCTTTGAAAAGGGAACAGCGGCGTGGCCTTACTGCTGGAGAAAGCTGCGGGGGAAACCGTGTTGAAAGGACTTCTGTCCTTTCTAATTGCGATTCTAGGCTGGAGAACAGATTCAGAAAATCAAAAAAGAACAGTCAATAGCCTCCTTACTTGAAAAAAAAAATGTATGTAGGCCGGCGAGGATGGAATGTCTGGAATGAAGAGCGGAGAGTGCTTATTGCTCAAACCTGACGACCAGAATTTGATCCCTGGAACCAATGTCAAAAGCGAAAAGAGAGTACTAACCGCAAAAGTTGACAGGCATACACAATAATAAATAAGTATATAATATACACATATATACATGCATACATATATAAAACCCTCACAGGGAAAAATGAGTATTAGAATTCTCTGGTCTGGCGAAGAACTCGGATTGGGTGTTAAATTCTAGAGTTAGGGACTGAGGATGGCAGTTATGTGTTCTGGATTCACTAATTCCTGTTTTCAGAATTTGCAGAGTTATTGCAGCTTATTTTAAATAAAAAAATTTTAAGGCAAAAGAATATCCCAGCAGTGTCATTCTAACATTTAAGTTTTTTTTTTTTTTAGACTTATATGTATGGGTGTTTTATCAGCATATGTGTGCACGCGATATGTGTGTGCGCTCTCGGAGGATGTCCGATCCCCTGGAACTGGAATCATGCATGGCTTATGAGCTACCATGTGAATGTTGGTTGGGAAATGAGCCAGGGTCGTCTTCAAGAGCAAGCGATCTTAAATGCTGAGCCATCTCTCTAGCCCTAATTTTAATATTTAAATGACTTTTTATGAACTTTTTAGTGTAAGATGTACCAAACACAATTCTAATCATGTTGTGGAATGAGCTGTGT
The DNA here is from genome assembly GCA_019843815.1 of Montemys delectorum. NCBI lineage: Eukaryota > Metazoa > Chordata > Mammalia > Rodentia > Muridae > Montemys > Montemys delectorum. The sequence goes on along the minus strand of JADRCD010195725.1, from coordinate 11,302 downwards.
ATGCCTATATTAGGAAGAAATGTACACGTGTGATTGCGAGAGAGAAGGTGTTCGTGTCATCCCCTTCAACCATAAAACTGTTGAGACAATGGACTCCAAGAACAGGAACTGTGGCAAGGAGTCTTCCGCAGAGAGAAGGAAAAGGACTAGGGCCTTGGTGCTGGCCAGTGGGAAAGTTAGGGCAGGATTTCACACAATTCTGACTGTGATGAGTGGGGCTACTTCTGATGACCAGGACACCTGACTTATGCACATCTCATGACCTTTAAACAAATCTGAACCTCATGTTAGTGGTGGAACCTCTTTACTCATTCCTCTTCCCAGTGTGACCATATTGCGTAGATCGTTCTCACTGCTTTTTCTTGCTGGTCTTTTTGACATATTGAAGATAAGTAGCAGAGCCTAGCTTGTTAGAGCTAACCAAGGTCCATGCATAGACCTTAACAGCTACTGTAAACAGGGAGATCAACTTGCCAACTTACACATTTAATAACAGGAAGCTGATCTGAACTAATGATACCAGGGCCAATTATTGGAGCCTCCATACTTATGGCTGCCTCAGAGTGTTGTGGAGAACTACTGGAGTGGACATTAAGAAAGTGTGGTAAGTGCTGATCCTCTTTAGTCAAAATATTGGCTCAAGCAAAGTACTTAATACATTCAGTCTCTGAACATTCATTGCTGCTCTCTAGTTCATCTGGCATTACAATACAAATACACAGCTCCTCTCAGCCCTGAGCTGCCTAGTCTCATGTTCACTTTCTAGGATGGAACTGCAGATGTCAGTAGTTTAGTTGTAAAAGATGGTGTGGGACCATAGGGATGGGACACTTGGCCAGCATTCTGCAAGAAGTTCAAAGAAGAATAGACAATTAGGCATGAGGTAAAAGATTATAAGTAGAAATAAGATGAAAATAACGTGGAACGGAAATGAGTCATGGTTATTTTAAAGGAGCAAACTTCATCTTAAAAGAAATGAGAAATCCAGGTCAGAGGTCAGGTGCCTCTGTGGATAAAGACTCCTGTTGCCTAGGCTGGAAACCCACGTTTGAGGCTCAGTGCTCAGGACGTAGAAAGACTCACTTCCCATGCTGTCTTCTGACTTGTGTGTGTCATGCTTGTGCCACCCCTCCCACACACCACATAGATACACAAAGTAAATACTTTAAAAGAAAATGATCCCTGAAATTCCAAGCATGCTGCAGCAGGCTCATTATATCTGAAGTTCAAACATTTTTTTTAAAGCTTTTTTTTTTTCTTTTTGTTTTCAGTTTTAAATGCTGAGACAAAGACAATAAGTGAAATTGACTTTTGCTGGCAGGGTCAGATACTACAAAGAGATCAGATGAACGAGACTCCTGGGTGATGTTTGGATGGTATATACATTCTACAAGCCATGTTTATATGGTATAGACACTTGCATTCCAGGCACCCTATCAACCCTCTTTCTCTTTTTTTCCTAAGTTGTTGAGGCATCTCAGGTTTTCCACTGACACACAGAATGACCATGGAAAAGTATCAAATTAATTTGGTGAACAATTAATCTGCAGGTCCCTCTTAACTTTAAAATGAATGAAAATTACATTCTACTATATAGTAGAGTCAAGTACTACAAGTAGAAAATTGTAAAATTCGGTTCCTACCTTTAAAATAAAAATTGAAGCTAGGTTTAATGGCACACACCTTTAATCCTCGCACTTGGGAGCCAGAGGCAAGAAAGTCTCTATGAATTTAAGAACAGTCTGGCCTACATAGAAAACTCCAAAACAACCAGGGCTAATAATAATAAAAACCAAACCAAACTGACTGCGAATAAAGGTTTTTAAGCAGTTGGCCACCCAAGACTTGGCAGAAAAGATCTCAGGTTAAGCATGAGTAGAAGATACATATGTTGGCTTGATCCTGAGTGCAGACTGCCCTGCAACCATGACCTTATAAAGTTTAAAGAGGCCAGAGAGCAATCTATTAATGTTAAGTGTTCTGTCTCGTCTAGTACTCTTAAGGGAAAGGAGTTTTTTTTTCTATGGCTTGTCAGTCCCTATTCATAACACATGACCCAGCAAGTATGATTCATAGGAGGGTCATAAGGAGTTTGGGGTCCAGTCAGTTGTCATTGTCTCAACAGTGAGTTCCCTGCCCTCTGTAAATACCCATACATATAATATAAGTCTAAGAAAAAACTTAAATATTAGAATGACACTGGTGGGATATCCTTTTGCCTTAAAATTTTTTTATTTAAAATAAGCTGCAGTAACTCTGCAAATTCTGTAAAAGTTTAGTTTTAAAGAGGAGCACCCGGGGTATAGATAACAGTGGTGAATTTTCATGTGCTATTTCAGGTCGCTGAGAAGTTGGCTGTGGAAATGGGATTTGGTCCTCCTACTTCAGACCCGAGCAAGTTCATCTCAAAATATCCTCCAAAGCCACTGTCCTGGATCAGGTCGGCCTCCTGACTCTGTAACAGGAAAAAGGAGGACAATTAAAGAGCACACAGATAAAACCATGGTGTGGTCCTTAACGTCAGCTCAAACTGTCAATAGAAGTTACTGCTTATCTCCCAACATAAAGGCATTTATTTATAGTAATTTGTAGTGAAAACAGATAATATGATGCTCACTTATGAAGAAGACAGGGCTTTCTACCTAGAAGTCTCTCAACCAGTAACTTTATTACAATAGTTAGAACAGGAATTTTCTTTCTTTTTTTTTTGGGGGGGGGAAAGTCGTTGTAGCCCTTTGAATGAGAATGGTCCTATAGGCTCATGTGGTCAAATGTTTGGTTTTCAGTTGGTGGACTGTTTAGAAGGGATTAGGAGGTATGGCCTTGTTGGAGGAAGTGTGTCGATAGGGGTGGGCTTTGATGTTTCAAAAATCCACACCACACTCAATCTCTCTCTGTCCCTCCTCCTCCTCCTCCTCCTCCTCCTCCTCCTCCTCCTCCTCCTCCTCCTCCTC
>JADRCD010195724.1:17123-27515 GCA_019843815.1 Montemys delectorum | reverse complement strand
TCTCTCTCTCTCTCTCTCTCTCTCTCTCTCTCTCTCTCTCTCTCTCTCTTTCTCTCTTTCTCCCCTCCCCTCTTTCTCCCTTGCTCAAACTATCTCACTCTGTGTGTCTCCTCCTTGCTTTATCTTCTTTTTCTGTCTCTTACATGATCAAAATTTTAGAGATAATGTGGCAATGTAGCTCAAACTTACTCTTGTGCAAATTCAACAGCAGACATGGAATCCAGAGCTTTTTAACCTTGCCCAAGAGAGTCATGTCTCAGTACACACACACACACACACACACACACACACACACCATTGTACACTTTACACAGTCAGTCCTACTTGTCACAATTACTTGTTAGGCTTTCAGAAAATCCACAATATTCTCATATTTCCAATTGTTATAAATTGACTGCTAAATTTTTATTGAAAGAGCTAAAGTCTAACATTATAGTTAAAACATTTTTGGGGAAATATTAGTACTCTTCTCCAAACTGATGATTAGATTAAAAAAATATTTCTACATAGTGTATTTAGCGTCATTTAAATTTTTACCATGGTGTTCTGCTTTTGTGCGCAAAGTACTATTTTCTAGTCTTTGATTAACACAAACATGATGACAGGGTTCCTTGTTCACTGGAAGACAGTTGAGCCCTAAAGCTTCTTATTCTTTTGTGTCAATCCTCCTTGGTCTGAAGGGAATACTTTTGAATCATTGAATTGAATAAATAAATAATTAGAATAAATGTTGTCATCATTTCCTTTGCTTTGAGTGACAGACCATGTGCCAGAAAAGGCTGCTTGCTACCTTTCACACACTGGATGTCCTTCATTCACATTTGGATAACTTTTTCTCATACAGAATGTTCTCAAATTGTTATAAAGCAATAATAAGAATTATTTGCATAATGTTAATAACTTCTGCTACATTTCATCTAAAACAAAGAGAAAAGCATTTCTTTCTCCATTAAATAATTTAAGCTATGTCTAGGGCTTGTATCACAATACAATGTGTCTATTCATGCCATGGCAAACTCCCTTAGAGACAAATGATTGAGATTTTGTTACATATTTTCCCATTTTGTTTCCAGTACCAAAATTGCTAGAAAGTGCGTATTGAGTCAAAGCCTTTTAGGCTTTTTCTCTGACATGACTTCTCTATTCTTTTGCATGAATTCATTAATATATTTAAAATTTGAGGTACTTCTAACTACTTTGTATAATAGAACAAGTGACTACATATTTACTTTCTTGATATTATTATTATTATGATTATTGTTATGATTATTATTATTATCTCTTTGGAATTTTGAGGCAAAGTTTCTCTGTGTAACCCTGGTTGCTCTATAACTCCCTCTCTGGAGCTAGATGGACTTGAACTCAGAGATCTACCTGTCTCTGCTTCCTGGTTTCAGGAATAAAGATGTGTGGAACCACTACCCAATTGACTTTTAAATTGTAACTATAAACATAAATTAAGTTATTGCACATTTCTGAAGTAAGAAGAAAAGAGAAAGGAATGGTAAAAGACAGGGAAAGAGATGAATTTCTGTTACTCTGTACCGCTCCCCTTTTTTATTTCTGTTCACAAGACATATAGTTTGTGCATTTTATGTACTTTTTTTTCTCTGCTTTAATATTCTAGAATGGTTCTGAAGGTAGTCCACTGACAGTCTTTTATCAGCGGACACATCTGTCCTGCCACATAAAGTGATCAATCAATATTGATTGAATGAATATATAGATAGGTGAACTTATATTTCAGTTCTAATTCATTTGATCTCAGGAGGATTTGGCAAATAAATAGGAACAAACCTATCAGCTTTCAAGAATATTTATTATAGTTTTATGATAATAGTGCACTTCAAATCCAAATTAGAACTATCATACATATTGAAAATAATATCAGAAATTATAGCAACTTTATTAAAAATAATATTTTCATTATTTAATTGTATAATCTTATTATCTATTTATAAATGAAACAAGTTTTTATATCAATTTGAATCAGAAGTTATGACTTAATCTTATTTTTGCTCATATATTTCTGCCCACAATGCTTTGAATTTTCATTTAGAAAACTAGCAAAACTTTCTTAAAAATAGTCTATTTGTTCCTTCCCAGTAAAATGTGTGAGACACAGAAATAGAACATTGTGTGTTGGAACAGACGCTGCAGCCATGTGAGTTTATATGAGGATGCGGGTGACAGATGCCACCTTCTAGCATTAGCCAATTTTTAAAAGGTGGATATCACTACTTAAAATTACTAGAAATAAACTGGGCTGTGGGCAGTCTCACTCTGAGATATTGAAGGAGATTTTGTATTATGATATAATGCATATTCCAAATTGAAATGACACAGGGTGACACTTATTTTAAGATAGCATTAATCACTATTTTTACATTTTAGCATGGGAGAAATACTTCATCCCCTGTAACAAGAACAGAGAAACTGAAGACAACATGACTCCCCGAACATGACCTGAAAAAGGACAACAATGGAGATCCCAAAGTGGACAAGAAAATCTCGACGAGGTCTCAACTCTGCACACACCTGCACACACATAGACACACACACACACACACAGACAGACGTAGAGACACACAGACACATGCATACATACACACAGAAACACACAAACACAAGTAACTGAGGAAAACTGGGAGCAGAAAAGGTGATTTTCTCCCAGGAGGAGCACACCAACTGGTTCTCCAGTGCCTAATCATTAACCCTGAAAACATATATACAAGTAACAATGTACAGATTCAGCAGACACCATTTAGGAATATATATTTACACACACGCACACACACACACACACACACACACACACAAAAGAAAAAACTACAGTTCATAAAAAGAAAGGACAAGATTTTGGAGTAGCTTGGAAGCATATATATAGAGGATTTGAAAGAAGAAATGGGATGAGATAAATGCTATCTTTATATTAAAGTATCAAAAAATTAAAAGAAAAGAAGAAACTAACTTGGAACTGAACAAATTTCACAGGAAAGAGAGAGAGATGGACTACTTTAAAAACATATTATACACTTTTAAATAAATGATGTATTGTTATTAGAGTGAGAAGCATATTTATTAAAATTATTTATTTTTATTTTCAACAATTAACAAAGATGTACACTTGAAATCATATTAAAATATATAGGAAATAAACTAGTAGTTTTTATATAATTGAATTTACTCAGTATATATGTATATATGTATATAAATGTAAACATGTTTATATTTAACACATATATCACATATATGAATATATATTTATAAAGATATATAAACTCATGTCTTTATATAGTATGTAGATGTATATGTATGATATAAATATATTTATATATAAATATATGTTTATATATAAGCATAAAATTTACTTTAAACTTTAAGTTTTCTAGAACTTATATTTACAACATAATCAATTGTTTTTTACATTCTCACTGCTTTTTTACTCTCTCATATATTACATCTCAACTGCAAAAGGGTCCTACAAGTAGGCCAAAGAGTCAGAGACATCCTTTGTTCCCACTGTTAGGATTTCCACAAGAGCACCAAGCTTCTCAGTCGTAACATATATGTAGGAGTTCTAGATCAGACCCCTACAGTTTCTCTACAGTTTCCCAGTCTTCCAAACTTCCATGAGTCCCAGCCCATTGATTTTTATGGACCATGTTCTCTTGGTGTGTCCCTGAGGCCTCTGTCTCCAATTCATTCCCCCCCACCTCCTCTGTCTCTCTGGTCTTTTTGATGACAATTCTGCTAGGATCCAGTCCTGACAACACTCTTCAGGCATGACAAACATAGGTGAAAGGTTTGCAATATAATTAACTTTAAACAATGCCATATGTTACTATTATTTATGACTGTATAACTACATAAATATAAGTTGAGTACCTAAAAAGTACTAAAACATATACCTTAGGTATACTCAGCAGCAAAAAGAAAGCACAAATAAAAACAAACAAACAAAACAAGGGTGGTGGTGATGCTATGTTAATAAGAATGTTTCAATAATTTTAATTACCCTATATTATGAGAATCATATTATGTAGTGAATATATAGATGTATATTTTTCCCAATTTCTAACTGTACCTCATAAATAAATGGATAAATTTTAGTTATTTAGCAATTTGTCAATATTCAAATTTATCAGTTTTTTCCTTCTCTCCTACTGATCATTTTAACACCAAACATAACTCTATGAACAAATTATGTTTTTCTTATTTTATGTTGTCACATTTTTGTGGTCATAATACATCATGGAAATTGATCCTGGTAATGCACATAGGTCAAACTTGAAATTCTTAAAAAGAAAGAAGGGAATTTAAATGCAGGAAGAGAGGTTTCTACTGATGGAGCACAGTTGTTGGGGCTCTATGCACTCTGGGAAGCTGGGCCAGCTTGCAGAATTATCCCTGCAAAAGAGAGGAGGTCTCCTTTCCTCATCTACTCTGCTTTTCTCTCATGGCTTAAAGGTGCTCCAAGAGGTATTAACTCTTTAAACTTAGGATTTAACTTTAATTTCATTTAAATATGTTTCCCTTGTACCAAAGAGTTCCCAGTCAAGACTGACTATGGCATTAGGATGAAACAGCAAGAGTAAATCTGGAAACTGACACTTGGAATAACTTTTGAGTTCAGGTAAGGTGAAAAGGCACAAGACCAGGGCTTCTGTATTATCTTCTGGGACTTTGTTCTCTTCTAACATGCACCAGAATGGTTACATGTATGTGGTATGTTTGCGTGCTTAGGTGTGCAGATGTATTATGTGTTCTGTGTGTATATAGCTATACTTTTGCTTTAATACAAACAACTCATAAAAATTTAAAACCATTATTAGTAAAGCTACTAGAAAATGAGTTCAAGACTAATGACAATGTAAAAATTGCTTTCAGTATGTTGATATTTTATTGTAGAAGGGCAATGCCTGTATGCGGAGGGATTTTAACATATATAACTGATTTTATTGAATTTATATATATTCTAACCAATTATACTAAATTACAAACATATAATTGTTATACTGAATATAACTATACTGAATATACTGAAATTTGTATTGAATATATTTCATATGCTGAAAATATACTGAACAAAAAGGCAGTTTATGATATTTTCTGATGTTTCATTAGTTCTTATTAAAATGATATTAAAAAGTATTTTCCATTGAGATTACCACTAGTAAATTTATAATAACTCATTTATATCATATTTTAATATAAAACACATGGTTTTGATCTACCAATACAAATTTTAGATATATGTTGTTCATATGCTACTACATGTCTTTGAAACATAACAAATCAATATAGCATGAGATCTAACCATGATTTCTGTCACCTCCTGAATTCTTGCTGTCTAATGTCATACAAATATCACTAAGTGAAGGGCAGAGGTGAGGAGAGCTTGTGGCCATCCATCTTTAACTTCCAGCTGTGCTGTGCTGAGCACCATGCATCTCCTAAGACCTCAACCTCTTCCTTTAATTCACTGCTTCAATTTCATTCACTTTTTATAGAAAGAGGTAAGTTTGTTTTGTCTTTTTTTTTTGGTTATTTTTTTTTTCTGAAATTCTAGGGGCTCTGTGGACTAAAGGTTAGAGGCAAAGAGATATAGATAATACCCTGGGTCATTGCCAATAATATATATGACTTCTCTCTTGGTCACAGGCTATCTTCAATTCTTTCATAAAATATAAATAATACATTAAAAATAAGTAAGCACAATCTCTTTGTGACTGTTATACCTAGTTAGACAGACTCCTCTCTATTTGTATTTTTTACATGCAGATATCAAGTTTGACCTTTGACATTTGTTGAAGATGATGTCTAGTGCATTTCTGGCTTTTTACTTAAAAACAAACAAACTAACTAACTAAACAAAAGCAAGCAAGCAAACAAACATTTGTAGGTAAGTGGATTTGTGTCTGGTTCTTCAATTCTGTTTCAATGGTCAATGTGTGTGTTTCTATGGCAAGACCATGTGGTTTTTTTGTTACTATAGCTCTGTAATTCAATTTAAAATTGGGAATGGTGAAACATGCAGAAGTTGTTTTTATTATTCAGTACTGTTTATCCTGGCATGTGTGTGTGTGTGTGTGTGTGTGTGTGTGTGTGTGTGTGTGTGTTCATGTGTACTTGGTTTTTTTTTGTTTGTTTGCTTGTTGTTTTTTGTTTGTTTTCATTGAGAACTGTCCTTTCAAGGTATGTAAAAGAATTGTGTTGGGATTTTGATGGGGATTGCATTGAATTTGTAGATTGTTTTTGATAGGATGGCCATTATACTGTTAATCCTACCTACCCACTAACATTAGAGAGCTTTACATCTTTTAATATCTTCTTCAATTTATTTCTTCAAATACTTGAACTTTTGGCATATGAGTCTTTCACTTGCTTGATTTGAGTTACCACAAGATATTTTATATTAATTTGAGTGTATTGTGAGATGTGTTGTTTCTTTGATTTCTTTCTCAGTCTGTCATTGGTATATGGAAAGACTACTTATTTTATTGAATTAATTTTGTAGCCAGAAACTTTGTTGAAAGTGTTTGGCAACAGGAGAAGTTGCTCAATAGAATTCTTCTTTTCCAATTTGTATACCCTTGATATCCTTCAAGATTTCTCATTCTAGTTCAATCTTCAAGTTAAACAGATATGTAGACAATGAATAATCTTGTTATGTTTCTGACTTTAATGGAATTGCTTTGAGTTTTCTATATTTAATTTGATGTTGGCTATAGGATTGCTATAACTTGCCTTTATTACATTTATGTATGTCTCTTGGATTTCTGATCCCTCTAGAACTTTTATTGTGCAGTGGTGTTGATTTTTTTTTCAAAACTTTTTCTGAATCTAATGAGGTGACTGTGTTTTCTTTTTGTCTTTTCTTTTTCTTTTTCTTTTTTCTTTTTGTTTTATATTGATTCATCTTGAAACTTTGGGGACAAAGCCTATTGGATCAAGCTTTTTGATGTGTTATTGGATAATATTTCCAAATAGTTCATTGAGTACTTTTGTATGTGTGTTAATAAGGGAAATTGATCTTTAATTATCTTTCTTTGTTAATGGTTTAGATATCAATGTAACTGTAGCCTCATAAAATAAATGAGACAATTTTTTCTTATATTTGTCACTTGTGAATTTTTTTGAGGACTATTGGCATTAAAACTTCTTTGAAAGTCTGGTAAAATTCTGTGCTAACATTCTTTGCCACTGGGCATTTTATTGGTTGGGAGACTGCTAACGACTCTTCCTATTTAACTAGGCATTGTACTATAAATTGTTTACCTTGGTCTAATTTAATTTTGACAAGTGGTATCTATCAAGGAAATTATTCATTTCTTTTAAATTTTCTAATTTTGTGGAACATAGTGTTTTAAAATATGTCCTTATGATTATATTGTTTTCCTTGGTGTCTGTTGTTTTGTCTCCTTTCTCTTTATTATAATGTTAATATGGCTATTATTTCTCAATATTTTAGTTTATTTGTATAAAAGTTGGTCTATCTTGTTGATTTTCTCAAAGAACCAATTTTTAGTTTCATTGTTTCTTTGTATTATTCTCTTTGTTTCTTGATTCAAACCTCAACATAATACCTGATATTCTGAACCTAGAAAAGAAAGTAGGCAAATTTCTTGAATTCATTGGCACAGGTGACAGATTTCTGAACAGAAGAACACTGATAGTACAGGAACAAAGATCAACTATTAATAACTAGAACCTCATAAAATAAAAAGCTTTTATAAAGAAAAGGATATTGTCAATCGGACAAATAGCCAGGCTACTATATATATATTTGTGTGTGTGCGTGTGTGTGTGTTTGTGTATCACGAAAAACTATGTATCAACTAATAATTCAATTACAAATTACATATATAAACAGAGAATTCTCCATGTAGGAAGCTCAAATGACTGAGTAACACTTAAAGATATGTTCAACATCCTTACCTATCAGAGAAATGGTAATCAAAACTCTATTATGGTTCCATCCTACACCTGTAGAATGGCTAACTACAATAGCACAAGTTACAGCTCATGCTGGTGATGATGTGCGGCAAAGGAAACACTCTTTTATTGCTGACAGGAGTGTAAACTTATACAGCCACTATTGAAATCAATATGGTGGGACCTCAGAGGGTTGGGAATAGATCTACTTCAAAATCTAGCTACTCTTGGATATATATATGTGTGTGTGTGTGTGTGTGTGTGTGTGTGTGTGTGTGTGTGTGTGTGTATGTATATATACGTATATATACTGAAAGGATATATATGTGTCCCACAAGGACACTTTCTCAGCCATGTTCATTGTCAGTTTATTTATAGTAGCTGAAACTGGAAACAACCTAGCTCTCCCTCAACAGAGTAGATAAAGAAAAAGTGTTATGTTTATTCAATAGAGTAATACACAGCTGTTAAAAAATGTGATCATGAAGTCTGCAGGCAAGTGGAGATAACTAGAAAAAAATCATCTTGAATGAGGTAACCCAGAACCAAAAAGATAAATATAGTATATATTCACTCATAAGTAGATATTAACTGTTAAGTAAATTACTAATCTACAGTTCATAGATCCAGACAAGTTAGGTGAAGAGGAGGAGTCTGGGGAGAATTCATGAATCTCCTTTGGAGGGAGAAATTTTAAGGGAAGACTATTGGAGTATTGGAGGAGGTCAGGTACTATGTAGGAAACTGGATAGATAGGGAGAATTCAGGAAAAGAAGGCTGGAATTGTGGGTATTTGGGGTGCATATGTGAAAACCTAGTGCATGTATGAAGGGTAGATGATGCTAATGAGGACGTCTAGTAATAAGAGATACAGAGTCTCAATTGGTCCTTTCTTATCACCAGATGAGGCTTCCAGTGGTGGAACTGGGTTGCATTCAATTGAGTTGTTTACTCCAGGGGGTCCCATGGAAATCCAGAAATAACTAATCTTTTGGTAAGACAAAGAGTTGCTCCCCACAAACTGACAGTGGGACCCTGTGGTGGTTTGAATAAGTATAGCCCCCATAGACTTCTGTGTTTGAATACTTGGCCTATTGGAAGTGGTACTACTAGGATGTATGGCCTTGTTGAAGTAGGTGTGGCCTTCTTAGAGGAAATGTGTCACTGGGTGGGCTTTGAGGTCACCTATGCTTAAGCTCCGAACAGTTTGAAATGAGTTTCCTCATGGCTGCCTTTGGATCAAGATGTAGAACTACTGGCTCTTCCAGCGTCTTGTTGTCTGCCTACACACTGCCATGCTTCTTCTCATCACGATCATGGACTCAATCTCTGAAACTGTAAGCCACTCCCAATTAAATAGTTTTCTTTATTAGAATGGCTGTGTTTTAGGCTTAAATTTTCTACAGCATATTTTCTTAAGGGTTCTAAAACACTTTAACCTTCCTTCTAGCCCACAACCCATAGAGGGAGTGGAAAGCAAAGGTTAATAGGGCAAAGAGGAATATGAACCTGTTTAGAAATAGTTCTTTGGGACAATTCTAATCTTCCTTGTCAGGATATTAGCAGTTCAGTTCATAGGAATCAGCAATGGCGCTGGATCTCCTCACAAACATCATTCATAAATTAACATCAGCAGTTCATCCATCCAGAGGAAACCTTGAGGTTCTGCCCGTCAGCCTGCGTCATCAGAAGGAGCAAGAAGGTGAGAATCACAAAAGAAATAATTTGATGTGTTTCTAAGAAGTCGTGATAAGCAATGATCAGTAAAGATGTCAAGGTGAACCATTGCCCATGTCCTTAGCAAAGACAACAAAGCTCAAGGAAGACCAGCAAAGAGTGGGAAGAGGAACTATCCACTGTTGTTGGATTATACTTACACCCTCTCCAAACATCGTGTGTTCTTTCAAGCCTCACTCTAGGAGAAAAACTCACAGGCCCTTTTTTCAAGCAGCTTCCACAAAAAGCCCATGTGTCTGCCTTAGCCAAACATCCTCTCACAAGACACAGTGAGCCTCCAAAGTAACCAGCAGCTTCCACATCACCTGTGGTTATGGTGTCTCTTTACAGCAAGGAAACCTTAACTAAGACAGGCTCCATTGCTGAGAACAAAGCCCACGTAATTCACTGAACAGAGAGAGGTTAGGCTGGTGTCTGTATGGAGCCTTCACCCCTCCCTTCTACCCTTTTTGGTGTGGAAACATACTCTGTAATCTACCAAAAGAGAAATATGGACACCAACTAAGCCACTAAATCTTTGCCTGACAATTTGTTCGTCCTGAAAAATATGTTAAGGCAGCAGTGGCATGGCGCTTGGAGTAGACAACCAATATCTGACTGAAATTTAGGCCAGTTTCCAGAAGAAAGCCATATCCAACATTCCTTTGGTAACCAAACCAGAGACTAGATGTATCAGATACCTAGAGTAAAATCAAACATAACTGGTCAAAAAAAAAA
>JADRCD010195724.1:0-16723 GCA_019843815.1 Montemys delectorum | reverse complement strand
AAAAAAAAAACATATCAATAAAAGGACCCATGATATTCTGCAATATTCCTAGATCAGTGTCTTATCCTGTCATTATCAGAGAGGCTTCCTCTGGCAGCAGATGTGAACAGTCTCCACAAACAGATATCATGTGGAGAGGGCTTCTAAATGAGAGATCTTCATTAACTTGCTTCCCTTAGAGTTTAGGGAATCATATATGTGAGGATGGGGAAAGAGTATAGGAGCCAAAGGGGATGGGGGCCACCAGAATAACAAGATGTTCAGAATCAACGAAGCAAGGCCAACATGAGTTCATTCAGGATGATTCAGCAACCACAGACCCATATAGGTTTATAGCCATTCCTCTGCATATATATTACAGCTATTAGCTTAGTATATTTATAGGAGTCCTGACTGTGAGAACGACTGGGTCTCTGACTCTTTTGCCTGCTCATGGGACTTTTTCCTCCTGTTGGGTTGCTGTGTGGAACTTCAATATGATAGGTTTTACTTCATCTTATTGTATTTTGTTTTGTTATGTTTGATTGTTAGCTCTCAGAAGTGTGTTGTTTTCTAATGAGAGACCAAAAGAGAGTGGATCTGGAGGGGAGAGGAGGTGAGAAGAAACTAGAAAGGATAGAGGAAAGGGAAACTAAAATCAAGATATATAGTTTGAGAAAATAATCTGTTTTTGTCTTAATGAAACTTCTCTTTGCAACACACAAAGATTACAGAAAACTACAACCAATCAACAAGAGCCTAAGGGAAAGAAGATCCAGTGACAGGCCCAAATTGGGGTCTATTTCAAAGGGAGGTCCCAAGGCCTGATAGTATTACTGATACTATGATGTACTTACAAACTGGAGCCTAGCATGACCCTCCAAAAGGCCCGACAAGACCCTGAAAAAGTCAGATGCATATACTTAAACCCAATGAATGGCAGAAGCTGGTGACTACTGTGGTTGAATTAGGGAAAAACTGGAAGAATCTAAGGAGGAGGGCAACTCTCTAGGAAGACCAGCAGTCTCAACTAACCTGAACCCCTGAGATTGCTCTGACATTGAGCCACCAACGAGGCAGCATACACCAGCTGATATGAAGTCCCTAGACACATATATATTAGAGGACTGCCTGGCCTTGACTCAGTGAGAGAAGATACACCTAACCCTCAAGAGTCTTGAGGCCCCAGGGAGTGAATAGGTCTGGTGGGGTGTGGGCTAGGAGGTGGTCTCAAGTAGGAGAGGAGGTATAGAGAGGTCTAGTGGGGTAATGATGGTGGAGACAGTGGGGCAAGAGGTAGAACAGTCAGAGGGCAGACCAGGAGGAGGCTAAAGTCTGGACTCTTAAAGAATTAAAACAACAACAAAAGCAAAATCTAAGCAAAGAAAAAACATGCAGAGCTGTGGGGCCTAATTCAGTGGATATATCACAAAACTACTCCCACATCTGATGATCAGGAAACAGTGTAGAAGATATGATGGACAAAAATGTGAAGAGTCAGAAGGTCAGGGAGTTTGCTATGAGACTATGAGACTGTGTCTACTAGCAATGTCAGAAGCTATATCCATGATGTTCTTTCCAACATAACTACTCAATCGTAAGGTGAACAAGAATGACATCAATGAATATTCCAAAGTGGAAAGTCTCTGGAGGCCTCAAGCTTAAATAAAGAACTCTATGTTGTCAAGGAATGTTGCTAGTAGGAGATTGCGTGTAGGGTGGGTGGGAATATTTTTCACAGGAAGGAGCACACCAAGAGCCAATTAACTTGTTATCCAATACCAAACGGTCATCCCTGGAAACATGCATATACAGATGAAGCATATATAATGTAAATATACATATTATATATGTGTGTATATATGTAGGCTTAGAGTTTTTATTTTTTTATTAGAATTTTTTTTTTTTTATTTACGTTTCTCCCCTTTCCTAGTTTTCTCTCTGAAAAAAAAAAAAATGAGTCCCACCATGTGTACTCTTTGGTTGATGGTTTAGTCCCTGGGAGCTCTGGGGGTACTGGTTAGATCATATTGTTGTTCCTCCTATGGGGCTGCAAAACCCTTCAGCTCCTTGGGTCCTTTCTCTAGCTCCTTCATTGGAGACCCTCTGCTCAGTCCAATGGATGGCTGTGAGTCTTCACTTCTGTATTAGTGCACTGGCAAAGCTACTCAGGAGACAGCTATATCAGAGAAAAAGGAACGCATGAATGATATAATTACATTAAAATCTCAAAAATAAAAAAATAGTTTGAAAAGTAGTTATTAGAATATGGCGTAATTAAGGTGAATGGTGACTGAACCACAAAAATCCCCTCTATTTTTTAGTCTTCAACTTGCACATTCCCTGGGGACTGCTGCTTCAGTCCTGGATATATGGAGGGATGGGTCTAGCTTCCAATTAAAGGTTTGGAGCTTGATCTTATTGGGAGCAAAGACCTAGTGAAACAAGAGGTCCTGAGTTTGAAGGACGTGGGGAGGGAAGGAGATATGGGAGGGTTTGGTAGGAAGAAGATGAAGGAGAAATGTAATTAAATTATAATCTCAAAATAAAAAATAAAAGAAGACACTAAGGAATTGGCCTGTAAATTATTTACACTACATGGTATTTAACTGAGTAAAAGAATAATTAAACCCTTTTGGGAAAAGTATTATTATTAATTTTAATTAATTATTATTATTAAAAGTATTGTTATTATTAATTCATGACTTATAAAAAATAATATTTTAATTGTCTCTTTTGAGCAATACTCAGAATTGTAAGAACATACTAGATCTAAATAGATATCTGTGGTAAAGTTTCTGATACATTTAGAGACATTAATTGACTATTTTTAAGAATATTGGACACATTCATATAAGTATTCTTTATCCATTTAATCTTTGGGTTTTCTTCTTGGTGTACAAAGTTACATATGCCTTAGTATACTTGCTGTCCTCCTATAACAAAATAACTGAGACCGAGCAGTGAAAAATTGTGCTCATTAACTCCTGATTCTAATGGATAGAAGGTTCAGACAGTACTGGGTTGGTGGTTTTGTGTTCTTGCATCACTATGATATACTCCAGGAGGTCAGATGGTGACATCACAGGCAGTAGTTACAAGATAAATAGGTAGAAGGGCTAGGAATCCTGAAAAAAATGCAATGAAAAAAAAAAACCCTGTTCTACTGATCACTAATTCATTTCTGAAAGATTTAACCAATTGATGCCTACAAAAGATCAAAGAACTCTCAGAAAACTCAGTATCTTAATGATTTCAACCTATCAACTTCAAGATAGAGGAGAATAAGATTCTAGAACATGATCTTTGAATGACAAATAACCAGTTCATGGCAAAATACTTTTAATTAGTGAACTAGTGTTGCAAGTTTCAAAATAAATAAATATATGCTTATATCACCAATATTACGTGACATACAAGCATAGAGAGGTGGCATAGACAAGAATAATGTATATATGTAATAAACTTTAGCCTCTCACTCCTGGTGCTTTATTTTTATTTTTATTTTTTATTTTTGTTTTTCGAGACAGGGTTTCTCTGTGTAACCCTGGCTGTCCTGGAACTCACTCTGTAGACCAGGCTGGACTTGAACTCAGAAATTCGCCTGCCTCTGCCTCCCAAGTGCTGGGATTAAAGGCGTGTGCCACCACTGCTCGGTAGGTGTTTTATTTATTTATTTATTTATTTATTTATTTATTTTATATCAAAGAGTATGACAAGTCTTAAAAGTACTTGAACATTTTTAATTTCTTTTCCTTTGATTATATTTCTTAATTTTTCTTTCCATTTGTTTTACAAAAATGTGAGGTTTGAATTTCTTTTTGCTTCTACACTTAAACACTTAATATCGTCCTGACAAGGTGATTATTACTGTTTGTAAATTGAATTGGGTTTTTGCCAAAATTTTTATACGTTTATATTTACAAAATTTTATTGCTTACAAGTATACGTGAAATCTAGGAGACACTTGTCTACAGTACCTCGCTTTTTGTATTATTCCATCATTATGGATAAGATTCATTTAGTAACTGCCAAGACAGATTGTGATAAGCATTTCAAAAGCATCATTACATGATTTGCCTACTCACTGCCAACAGTAAGACAGTGTACTTTCATGCATGGGAAGAACAGTCCAGTTATCTGATTCACCCTTATAGCAATTTACGAGGTGCCAGTCCCTCTGGGGCTGCTTAATATTAATGATGCTGCCAATCATAGCAACTGCAAACTGATGACTTATAGCCTTTGAAATATCTAATGTTTTTATAACTGTTTAAAGTTTATATGAGTGTGTATCACAATACACAGACAGCTCTCTAATCAGTTATGGAACATTTAAAATCCAACTGAAGAGTCTTGTCAGTATTGTTGGGTATATGCATATATATATATGTATATATATATATATACATATATATATACATATATATATACATACATATGATTATTTTGAATTAATTTAGTAATTTATAATTTTAGTGTTGAATGGAATAAAGTATTTATAGGAAGATCCCATGGACATGGACTGGAAAATCTAGCCACACTAGTGTAACATCTGTCCTCTTGGAATATGGTGTCACAGCTACAAATCACAGACTCTCCAGTTTGGAGAAAAAAATGGAACAACCAGAAAAATCAAAACCAGAAACTTCAGTACAGGGTCTGGCTAAACACACAACTCTTCTTATTAGATTTTTTTCAATCAAACATGACTAATTAGTTAGCTTTGCATGTGTTTTATGAAGGAAAGGAGAGAGAGAGAGAGAGAGAGAGAGAGAGAGAGAGAGAGAGAGAATTAGTGTCTGTGTAAATCTCCTTGTCACTCTTTTCACTGTGTACAAAGTCATTAAGAAGGAACACCGCACACAAAATTTTGTTTTATGAAGAAGTTGAGCTGATTCCAAAGGAATGTTACAATTAGAGTATGACAGGGTGGGACCCACAGTGGAAATCTTCATATTATGTTAAATATGACAACCCTCTTCCTTAAAATGTTATATCTACAGTCAACAACTGTTCAAACAAAAGTGGTAAATCAAGGCTCAGAAACTTTTCTACAAAGGGACAGTAAATAAGTATCACTGGCTGTCCATATGCTCTACATTGCCACTAATCAAGTCTGACATCATAGCACGGAAACAGCTACACACCATGTGTGAATGAAAGGTTGTGGCTGTGTTCCAAAAATCATAGTAATAAAAGATTGGGGCGTCCCAGCTTTTGGACCTAATTTATCAGTCTCTGTCTCAGCTGACAACGATGAATGTTACCTACATTCGAAAGAGAAGTGCATTGTTGTTCATAAGGTTTTCAAGTTGTTCTGATGGTGATGATGCTAGGAATAAAAGAGATGGAGATGATGTATTAGGATGCTAAGTCAGGCAGGTTTTATGAATATTGCATGAAAGAGGTGAACTTTAGTTTTTTATATTATCTGTTTTGGACACACAACTTAACTCAAATAAAGCTTTCCTATCTAGAATGGGCAGAAAAAAAAACCCTACAATATCATAGCTAGAGGTTTTATTTTATAAGCCACATATAATAAACACTGAACTCATCAAACACACATTCTTGATTTTAGATTTTAGAACTTGGCCAAGCTAAGTCTTAATAACATTTTTGTTTTTATGGTTATATACTCATAATTATGTAATGCAAGATGCTTTTTAGTAAATATTCCTTGTGTACTGGTCACTTAGCACCCATTAAATATCTTTCTAGTAGAATGATTTAATTTATACTGCAATTTCCTTAACACTTCTTCATTTATATTATGCATAAATTTACTGATAAAAAAATCTTGTAGGTACATACCCTTTGTCACTTTACATCATATTAAATTCAAATGAGATATAAGACTTCAATTCTAAGAGTAGAGATTATTAATGTAAAATTACTTTAAAAAATGAAGGGTAGGAAACTATAGGCTACTGAGCGATACTATAAAATTGTGCAAACAAATTTAGTATTTCATATCCTCCTAGGATTTTTTTCTTAAAGACATTTTAGGGTCATCCTCCATGAGGCAGTAGATTAATTAACTTGTACTCTAAATAGCTGTCTACCCGGAGCAGAAGCCAGTCAGCCCTGTTGACGAAACTCCTAGGGAGGAAAAAAAAAATCTTCCAACATTAAAGTGATTGGGTAGTTAAGGACCCATCCAAAGGAATATTGTAATGGAGCATTAGAATAATCAATTTTGTATGTCGTAAAAGAAAAGAAAGGAAAGAAAAAGGTCAACTATTTCAGTCAGGAATAGAAAATGTCATTTAAGAGTGTTTCAATATAACAAAAATAAAATGTGGCACTAATGTATCTTGCCAGATTATACAGCTTTCTAGAGGGAAGAGTGCTTCCTAAAACGTTCATCATCATCAAATGTTTCCAGCTTAGTGCCGTAGAGAATATAAACACCAATATTTATAGCTCCTTAGAAAATGTCCTCTGACTTCCTCAGGACATTGACAAGTTGACTATCAATTTCTAACACAATATATTGTAGAGTTGCCATTAAATGTTTCGTAGGACTAGCTGGAAGAAGCTTTACTCTCTTAAGTGGCCCACGCTCATTTTCTGCCTCCTCCTCATCCTTACCACCTGCTAACAGTGTTTCATGCAACAAAACAGCAGTGCTCTCAGCAGACAGGGCAGCCTCCTCCAGAGCCCTCACAGTGCAGATGGTACACCATAAAACAAAGCCCTTAAGAGCATGATAAACTGTTTTTGCTTCTTCTCTTTGAAGTCGATGTTTCTTTTTTAATATTTATACACTGATTTGAAAAATCTTCTCTTAAGTACATATGTGTGAGCGTAATGGAGAATAAATGAAGAGAACTGGGTACAACATCTTAGACCTTTTTCAGTTAATCTTTAGTGAGATATAAATCATATATTTACAAAAAGCAGTTACCTGCCATGAAAACATTGTGTTTCTTAAATTGGCATTATTTTATGGGTTATGTTTGCTGATTGGTTTTTTGTCTCCAGTGAGCAAATTTTAGTAAAATTTGACCTTCAACATTAATTATACCTTTTAATCTTATAATTTCTATTAGCTGTAAAAAATTAATAATATGAAAAAATGCTGTGAGGAGCAAAAGCATCAACTTTTTAGTAATGATTCTGTTTGAGGAACATTTTGAGAACTGAATGACTCAGGAACAATGTATTTAGAATGTTTTGTTGTTCAAATGTATAAAAATATAAGAGAATAAACTTCAAATATATACATATATATAATCATGATTTTCTAACTTGGTATTGTCATGTATGTCTTCTATCTTCCGGACTTAAAATGTATAGAAAAACTTCTCCCAGTGCCATAAACAGTCTACCTTCCTATAAGCTGTTACGAGAAAGGCCTCTGTGGTCCTCAAAATTAGAAAGACAGTTGTCCCTACTATTAGGGGCCAACCACAAATAGTTGATAATGTTACTAAAGATGTCACAAGTCGTGGTTATAAGACTTACAGAAATCAAGCTATGACTAGCTGGGAAGCTTCTTTCCTGCTGATAAGCACTCACAGTACGGAAAGGTGCTATGCAGGCTCAAAGGGGGGAAGTATGATCATCTACAGTCTTAATTAGCTGTGAACTCTGTGTGCAACAACACCAACCTGTCAGGAAAGATGAATCCACTGATGTGAAAGAGGCAAGTCTGTTATGGGGGTAACCAGCCACTTTCTGATTGCATTTGAAACTTGCTCCATGGGAGAAAATTCAAATCTGGTAGAGTAAACATAATTAAAGGTGAATAAATAAACTGTGAATTGTGAAGTCATAGGCCCATATGTGGAGGCTCCTGCTTTTCTTTTGCTAAAAGGACATAATGACTATGAACCTGGATTACACTGTTGTCAGCTGTGGTCAGAGATGTTTCTTTTGACCCTATTCTAAAGTAACAGCAGAGACTCAGAAGTAGCCATGTTAAAGGGAATAAAGGACTAATGAAGGATATGCCTGAATAGACTCAAAGCTCAGGAAACATTCAAGAAGGAGGGAAGGAATGTGTGTAAGAGCAGCCTGGAACACTAACCTGTGTGTAAGAAAAAGCTGTTGCTGATTAGAATTCATACTAGCTGTGATTACTTAAATAAAATGTTCAAAAGACTTGGCTTGTCAACATTGTATCACAGGAGATTGAGGACCCTTGAGGCCTACCCTTCCTTAGGAGGATGGGGAGTAAGTGGAATTATTATCAGGATTGTAATGATTTTTTAAAAACAAATGTAGATAATGTTCACCTCACTTTGTAAAACCCCTAATAAAACTCATTAAGCCCTAACAACGATACAGACAATTCAATATGGTGTGTGTGGTACGAAAGACGAACTAAGCAATCATATGGAGTAGAAGGAAATGAAAGGAATAATGGAGAATGTGGAATTATAATCAGTACATAATATGAAAATATGTGAAAATGCCCCCAATGCAACCACTAGCATCTACAATATATGCCAATGGTTTCAACATTACAGTTTTTTGAAAGGAACAAAAAGAAAAAGTACATTTTTTAACTTAGTACTTAGTAAATAAATAAAATTAAAACACAAGTAATTTATGAGCAAAAAAGTTACAAATACTCCTTTTCTCTTCAAGAAATAAACATGTTGACAGATTGTGTTGAGTAGGGTGTTATTCAATTACATTTTTAAAAATAAAACTGTGTGGGTGGGTTTTATCATTTTATATCAATTCCATCAAAATGAAGTAAAGATTTAAATAAAATAAAAATATGAAAAAACATACTACTACGCTTCAGTATTTTAAAGATTAATGACATCATTGAACTATATTCACAAGGGCAGTTCTGAATGTGTCTAAACAGCCATCTTTAGATTTTCAATCTAACTTTAAAAGAAGAATTTATACAATAAGTAACATTGTTATACCTAATAACATTTTAATTTAATTATTTAGGGACTTTCTTTGGAAAGATAGTATGTTAAGAAATAAAAAATAAAAGATGAAATGCACATCCTTAATATCTTTGCAGGTTATTAGGTTAATAACCAAGCTGACTGAGTTACTTTAGGTTTGCTATTGAAATTTTAAGTAGTATTCACATGACCACAGCTAACTGTTTCATGGTAATGTTTAAACACAAATATATCATGTATTTCAATATTTTCACCACTCTTCTAGTATCTTCATTTTCTTCTTTTCCTTGTTTCTTTAATAATACTATCCTCCTTCCTTTCCCCCACAAATGGTTCTTTGTGATGGCTGTCTTTCATTTTCAACTCTACACAACCTGAAATCACCCGGGAAAATAGTCTCCATGAAGAATTCTGTATATGGTTGCCATCAACAAATGGAGATGTTGACGGGGGATTCTCTTAAGTTAATTGATTATGGCAGACTCGGCCTACCGAGGATGATAGCCTCCTGCAATGACAGACTGTAGCCTGGAATGATGAACAAATTGTAGCCATTTTCTTGTACTTTGCTTATTGCCAGGTTATTTTATCACAGCAGCAAAAATTAAGTCAGGGTATGATGTGATGTGCATATGCACATAGGTAGATAGGTAGGTAGATAGATAGATAGATAGATATTACATTTCTTTATCTATATAGGTTGATTCTATGAAGTGACTGTCTTAGTTAGGGTTTCTTTTCCTGCATAAACATCATGACAAAGAAGCAAGTTGGGGAGGATTTATTCAGCTTATACTTCCACACTGTTGTTAATCACCACAGGAAATCAGGACTCGAACTCAAGCAGGTCAGGAAGCAGAAACTGATGCAGAGGCCATGGAGGGATGTTACTTAATGGCTTGCTTCTGCTGGCTTGCTCAGCTTGTTTTCTTATAGAACCCAGACTATCAGCCTGGGGATGGCACCACCCTCCCACTCTTGATCATTAATTGAGAAAATGCCTTACAGCTGGATCTCATGGAGGCATTTCCTCAAGGGAGGCTCCTTTCTCTGTGAAAACTCCAGCTTGTTTCAAGTTGATACACAAAACCAGCCAGTACAGTGAATATTATGAATCCTACCACAATCAAACACACATGTAAGAGCCTACGCAGTGTGCTTGTACTTTGAGTATACTCTCAAAGGTGACTTAGATATATAATTTTACTGTTATCAAAAACTCCACAATAAATTCCATGGTTATCACACTAATTTGCATTAAAATCAACAATGTGTAAAAATTCCTTTTTCTCCAGCACCCCTGCAACATTTGTTGTTTAATTTTTAATGATACTCATTTTGTCTAATGTGTCTAATATGGTCTTCTCAGGAAAGTCCCTCACAATTACATTTAAATTATAATTTACTAAGTGCACAGGTTTTTGTTGTTATTTGAGTGTCAAAGATCTCTGTATCGTCACAAATATGAACTAGATTCCCTGGTGTTATTGAACTTTGGGAATATTGTAGAACCTTTAGGAGACTTTTGGAACCTCATTTAAGAAATGAGCATGGTGGAGGTTTTTCTTGTTCCAAACATGACCATTGGACAGCAGCTTCTTCAAGCTTCAAATTTGGACTCTTGCTAGTGATTCTCCTGTGAGTCACCAGGCTTGTAGCCTCAAACAGAGCTACATCATTAAGTAGGCCATTATTTGCTGGCATTGAGCGTACTGGAAACAACAAAACATTCCAAAGTAGCTGTGGTCTCTGTGAACTTTGTCTCTAGATGACCAATGTGAATTATCCAGCCTTTGACTGTATAAGTTAATATAATAATTCCTCTTTTAAAATATATGTCTTTCTTCTGTTCCTGTAGACATCTCTGGCTAATACAGACTTTGGTAACAAAAGTGGTTCTGCAGAAATCAAATTAAGTGAGGTAGCCCAGATCCAAATTGACATGTATGGTATATACTTACTTAGAAGACATGGATATTAGCCATAAAGTTGAGGATACCCACACTATAGTCCACAGATTAAAAGAAGGAGAAAAAAAGCATGAAAAGCCCAAGCAAGGATGCTTAAATCTTCCTTAGAAGTGGAAATAAAATAGTCATAGGAGGCAGATGAAGAGAGGTGGGAGAAGAGGCAATGGGGAGGGGAAAAGGGATGTTCAGGACCAGGTGGGGGATAGAGAGGAGAGATGGCCAGAGGACCAGGAGAATGAATGGAAATATGCAGCTGGCTGGGGTGGGGGAGTACTTGCCAGAGACCTGGGAGAGGGGAGGCTCCCAGGAATCAATGGGGTGACCTTAGTTAAGACTCAGAGCAGTGTGGATATGGAACCCGAAGAGTCCACTTCCTATAGGCAGGCATGAATGTCATTGAAGTAATAGGGACACCAACCCACCCATAAAACTTTCAAAACAAAACTTATACTGTGTACAAAAAATTCAGGGACAGCGGATAGAACAGAGATGGAAGGAATGATCAACCAATAACCGGCTCAACTTGAGACCCATACTTTGGATCTGTGAAGTATAGTGTGGGTATCCTGTACTTTATGGCTAATATCTACTTATAAGATACATAACATAACATAACATGCATGCTTCTGGGTCTGGGTTCTTCACTCAGGATGATATGTTAAAAGTTATTAAACTCGATATTTAACATACATGATTTAAAAATGTCATTTATGCCTCATCAAAGGAAATGAAACAAACCAAAATCTATAAATATATTTTCATATTTCTTTAAAATTATATGAGTGTTTAGAGCAGTGGTTCTCAACATTCCTAGTGGTATGACACATTCATACAGTTGTCATATTTCAGTGACCCCCCCAACCATAATATTATTCCCATTGCTACTACATAACTATAGTTTTGCTGTTATGAATCATACTGTAAACATCTGTTTCCTGGTGTTCTTAAGCTACTCCTGTGAAAGGGTTGTTCAATTCCCAAATGGGTTGCAAACTACAGGTGGAAAACTCCTGGTTTAGAGAAAAAAGTTGTCATTCGCTCCCAAAACAGTAAGGGGTGCCTAATTCATAATATAGTTTGTACTCTGTAAACAGCATATACTATCTGCACTGTGAAAAGATAAGTGGAGATGAAAACCTGTGTATTGAAAACAGAACGGAAATGATACAGATGTTGAGTTAAGAATATAGAGCAAAGAATGAGAAGGACCTTGCCATACACTCCTGCAGCTTCTTATGATCCAGTTATTTGAAGATTGTGGATAAACAGTGCCTTTGATCGGCAGCCTTAAGAGTGGCTTTCCATAGCCTTGATTAACATCTCCAAGGAAAAAGAAAGAAAAGAAAAAAAGGGGGGGGGAAAGAGTGTCGGAGTTACACACTTTGAGGCTACCAAAGTTGGAAGCTTTTACCTCTGAACCTTCAGGGCTAGTATGAGCAGACAGTGGGTAGTGAAGAATGTTAGTGGGCAATAAAAGACCATTCAACATGATTTATTGAGTCCTTATAACACAAGATGAGTAGTACACAGGAAGGAATTCTTGAGTTATTTGGAGATGAGAATTGAAGTAGTCTCAGTAGCTGCCATTAGCAAGAGAAGGTTCTTCCCTCTTCAGGTTGGAGCAAGGTGGTCAAAAAATTAGACCCTAGCAGTCTCTTGCTGCAAGGCTAATGTTGATGACAGTTGTGTCACTTCTGGTCATTGCATGGACATCTATAGGTTACTCTGAGCTTCCTCTAACTACAGTTGAGGTAAGTTTCCTGGAGCAGTCATAAAAGATTTAGGACAGATCAGGCTGGGAAGTTATGGAGGACAACTTATAGAAGCAGCTGTTTGAGTTAGAGTTTCATTACTTCCAGTGAGAACCATGACACTGACTCTGGTTGCTGCTGGGATTCCAGAAATGGCAGTGGTTCTGTTCAATGCTGAACGCTGCTAGGTACTCAAGGAGTTTCTAAGTCTTTCCAGTTGGTTTCAGTCTAAGAAGGGCCCATGTATCTACTTTCAAGAGTTGTGTTGGACTTTCTGGATTCTCCCTTATGGAAATGAAATGAATTAAAATTCTAATTTACATAATTCATGGAAGTTAATTTAAGAATGATAGTAGACCAGAACTTGAAACTAAAACTATAAAGCTTCAAGAAAAGAGGAATCATAGAAATAATCTTTGGTTACTTAGTTTTCAAAGAAATGCAAATTAAAATCATGAGCTACAGCTTTATAATCATTCTATAGGCTGACAGGATTGTAATGCTAATGATGATGTGAAACCACTCAGACTCTCAGCCATTGCCAATGACAATGAAAATGATACAACCATTCATGGAATAAAGGTTTCAAAGACACTTTAGAGATAAACATATGACATGGAAATCTCAGGTCCAGATATATGCCTGCCCCCAAAGAATGCTTTAACCAACAAATAAACTTCCAACTAGATGTTTTCAGTATTTTCATCCTTTCAAATTGATATCTATATATAACCCATATACCTGCAATAAGTATTGGATAAACTATATATAATATATTAATATAATAAATACATTTGCTTCAGGATCCAATTGTCATAAATTAAAAAATGCTATGTTCCTATTCCAACATGAATGAAATTCATAGATGAGAGAGTGAGCCAGAGAAAGACACACACAGAAGAAAATACTGTGTGATAGTGCATATATGTGAAATTCAAGAGTAGATGAATTTGACTCATAGTGAAAAACTCAGAATTATAGTTGTTTCTGAAACTGACAGTAATTGAGATTCCAAGAGGTTCAGAGTGCCCAGAATGACCCGATGGCCTTATACATTCACCAAATGGTATAGAGTTGTGTAAACTCATAATCAAAATTAAGTTGTTAATATCTGTATTTCAACCTATACATTTTTCTTAGAAAATTAACTGAGAAAAGAGTGAGTGGAACTATAAACTCTGAGATGATAATTTCATGAACATTGCTTCTTTTTTGAGCAAAACCATGGAAGTCTAATACTTGATTTTACCCTTGTTTACTTTGTACATGATTTAAATTTTCCATGCTAAACTATTTTAAAAGCTTAAAGCTTATAATTTTGACAGTGGAGGGCATGTGAGTTTGTCAGACTAGTCAGCAGTGATAATTACTGCAGAAAATCAAGGCCATAGAAAGGTACTTTTATGGAGAATAAAACTGAAGCCTAATATAAAAAGCCATGCAAAATGATTAGCTATTATTTAACACTATCAAGAAATCAAGAAAAGCATCAGTGTGTGAGGAAGGAGTCAGAAAGGTTTATATATTAGAGAGACAAAGGTTGCATTTTCCTTCTTTATTAGCTTTGTTACATTGTGTAATGCTATTAACCTTTTGAGCTTCAGTTTATTCAACTCTAAAATGAGCTTAATTATCTCTTCCTCAAAAGGTAGCAAGAAAAATTTGGCAGTCTTAGCATAGTATAACCAATTAACATATCATATGTAATTAGTACACATTAAGGAAGTTTTGTCATCCTCTTTCCCTAACACATTCTTGAACCTTTTCCCCAGCTTTCATAAAGAAATAATAAAAAATGGGCTTATCCCTGGAGCTAAAAGCAGTAAAGACTCCAGGTTCTGGGCTCAGAGAGAGAGAGAGAGAGAGAGAGAGAGAGAGAGAGAGAGAGAGAGAATAGCATTGTATCTGTCCTCTGACCTTCTGCATGTATACAGAAATGGGCACATATACACATATGTACACCCATACATATATAAACAGAAAATGGGATTTACAATCAGATTGGCAATCTATACACCTATCTTGAGTACTTGTGAGCTTCTAAGTAAAATACTTCCTTTACTGTTATATACAATACACAAATTACATAAATAAAATAAAAGTATATGCAAAGCATATGAATAATATTGAATAATATTACTTATTGACACCAGTAAATAAAATTGTACATAATTATTTTGAGCAGTATTACTAAAACACCAAGTAATACTGAACAATACTGCTTTTTGATAGCCAACACTTTAAAGTTTTATATTATCATAAAATAACTGCTATGCTTTGCTATTTTTTATTGGATATTTTCTTTATTTACATTTCAAATGTTATCCCCTTTCCCAGTTTCCCTCTTTCCCAGAAAGACCTTATTACATCTTCCCTCCCTATGCTTCTATGAGGGTGTTCCTCCACCCACCAACCCTCTTTCACCTCTGCCCTTGATTCCCCTACATTTGGGCATCTATCACAGGACCAAGGACCTCTCTTTCCATTGGTGCATGACAAGGTCATCCTCTGCTACATATGCAGCTGGAGCCATGTGTACTCCTTTGTTGATGACTTAGTCCCTGGGAGTTCTGGGGTGTCTGGTTGGTTGATTTTGTTGCTCTTCCAGTGGGGTTGCAAACTCCTTCAACTTCTTCAAGTCCTTTCTCTAAGTCTTATATTAGGAATCCTGAGCATTGTCCAATTGTTGGCTGCTAACATCCACTTCTGTATTTGTAGGTTCTGCAGGGCCTCTCAAGAGACAGCCATATCAGGGTCCTTTCAGCATGTTCTTCTTGGCATCTGCTATAGTGTCTGGATTTGATAACTCTATATGGGATAAATCCCTGGGTGGGACAGTTTCTGGTGTCCTTTCCTTTAGTCTGTGCTCTGCACATTATCTCCATAATTGCTCCTATGATCATTTTGTTCTCCTTCTAAGAAGAACTGAAGCACCCATACTTTGGTCTTCCTTCTTATTGAGCTTCATGTGATTCTGTGAATTGTATTCTGGTTATTTGGAGCTTTGGGGGCTAATATCCACTTATTAGTGAGTGCATACCATGTGTTTTCTTTTGTAATTGGGTTACCTCACTCAGAACATTTTCTAGTTCTATCCATTTACCTAAGAATTTCATGAATTCATTTTTAATAGCTGAGTAGTACTCCACTGTGTAAATGTACCACATTTTCTGTGTCTATTCCTCTGTTGAGAGACATCTGGGTTCTTTCCAGTTTCTGGCTATTATAAATAAGGCTCCTGTGAACATAGTGGAGCATATGTCCTAATTACAGGTTGGAGCATCTTCTGGGCATATGCCCAGGAGTGATATAGTTGGGTCCTCTGGTAGCATTATGTCCAATTTTCTGAGGAACAGCCAAACTGATTACCAGAGGGGTTGTACCAGCTTGCATTCCCACCAGCAATGGAGGAGTGTTCCTCTTTCTCTACATCCTTGCCAGCATCAGCTGTCACTTGAGTTTTTTATTTTTGCCATTCTGATTGGTGTGAGGTGGAATCTCAGGGTTGTTTTGATTTCCATTTCCCTGATAACTAAGGATGTTGAATATTTCTTTAGGTGCTTCTTGTCCACTTGATATTCCTCAGTTGTACAGCTTGAGGTCAGGGATGATGATTCTACCAAAAGTTCTTTTATTGTTCAGAATACTTTTTTCTATCCTGGGTTTTTTGTTATATTAGAGTATTGGTATTTTAGGTCTTCTTTGAAGGTCTAATAGAACTCTGCACTAAACCCATCTGTTCCTGGCTTTTTTTTGGTCGGGAGACTATTAATGACTGTTTCTATTTCGTTAGCATATATGGGACTGTTATATAGTTTATATGATCTTGATTTAACTTTGGTACCTGGTATTTGTCTAGAAAATTGTCCATTTCATCCAAGTTTTCCAGTTTTGTAGAGTATAGGCTTTTGTAGTAGAATATAATGTTTTTTTTAGATGTCCTCAGTGTCCTCAGTGTTGTTATGTCTCCCTTTTCATTTCTGATTTTGTTAATTGGGATACTGTCTCTGTGCCCTCAGTTAGTCTGGTTAAGTGTTTATACATCTTGTTGATTTTTCTCAAAGAACTAGCTTCTAGTTTGGTTGATTCTTTATATAGTTTTGTTGTTGTTGTTGTTGTTGTTGTTGTTGTTGTTGTTGTT
>JADRCD010195723.1:0-10129 GCA_019843815.1 Montemys delectorum | reverse complement strand
CCCAACACTTCCCCAGGTACTCTGTCCCCAACACTTCCCCAGGTACTCTGTCCCCCAATACTTCCCCCAGGTACTCTGACCCTCAACACTTCCCCCAAGTACTCTGACCCCCAACACTTCCCCCAGGTACTCTGACCCCCAACACTTCCCTCCAGGTACTCTGTCCTCCCAACACTTCCCCCAGGTACTCTGACCCCCAACACTTTCCCCAGGTACTCTGTTCCCCCAACACTTCCCCCAGGCACTCTGTCCCCCAACACTTCCCCCAGGTACTCTGTCCCCCCAACACTTCCACCAGGTACTCACAATATATTCCCTTCCCATCCCCTCTTCTGTTCTTTTTGTTTGTTTTTTGTTTTTGGTACTCCCATCTTTTGAGAATTTTTTTTCCCAGGGCAAGGGAACTAGGCAATGTATTTTTCCTACCCCTTCTGAGGTCCCAATGACAAACTAAAGTTTGACTCTACAAAATTACTCCTGGGACCCCAACAAGTATATTGGAGTTACTTGCAGATCCTGGGTCAGATGTTATAAGTAATATCATGGGTGATCCAAAAGTGGTGGCATTGGAAAGTCATCCCCTCGTATGGATGGAGGACGTTCTTCTAGGCTTCCTCCGTGTATATACCCTAGTCCCTCCTTGAGACCCTAAGGTTATATGTAATTAGGGCAGAACTGCATATACCTGGCTGGGAGGAGGAACTGCATACTTAGTAGAGTCTAAGGGAGGGAATGTCAACAGTCCAGCTGTGGTGATCTTTTGACAACACAGCTGTCTGAGGAAGAGGGTGGGTTTTTCTGCTTGGGCATAGTACTGTCCCACACCCACTAAATCCAACCAGTGTGGCCTGTTGGAATCTTGACTGAGCTTATTGGCTTCATCTTGTATGGGTCTCGTGTAGGTGACCGTAGTTACGGTGAGCTCATGGGTGCGATGGCTGTGTCATGTCCAAGAGACAACGTCATGTAGCACCCGTCCCCACCCTCTGGCTTTTTTCTTCTTTCTGCCCCATCTTATGCAATGTTCCCCATGTCTCAACTTTGCAAGTTTCGTTATCAAGACTGTTAACTTGAGCATGATGGTTTTGTCACTGTCATTTCAATACTTGGGACACTGAGGCAGCCTAATCTATACAGTGACCTTGAGACCAGCATTTCCATCAAGTGACAGGCCAGCAAGGGCTATATTACAAGACCCTGTTTCAAGAATCAGACAAGCAGCTGGGCGATGGTGGCGCACGCCTTTAATCCCGGCGCTTGGGAGGCAGAGGCAGGCGGATTTCTGAGTTCAAGGCCAGCCTGGTCTACAGAGTGAGTTCCAGGACAGCCAGGGCTACACAGAGAAACCCTGTCTCCAAAAACAAGAAAACAAAACAAAAGCGAATGAGACAAGTAAGATGTTGATTGTTCACTCATTTTAATTTTTATTTATGGTTGCTACAGGAAATCAAAGGCCAAAGAAAACATGATTTACCTTCAGGTCCAAACAGGCAAATCCCCAGGTACCTGACAGGGGCGCTGTGTCAGGAGCTGAGTGGCAGAGAGGAAGCAGTACTTGCCACTTGGAAGATTCCTAGAAGCCTTTGCCTTCCCAGACACTTCTATATGTTCACCAGATTCCAAATGAATTACCACCTTTCAAGACTTTTCTGAAAGTCCGTCAGCTTGTCTTTTTTGATTCCCCCAGAAGCCCCCATTATCTGTGATTTGTCCATTGCTGGTATTGGTGTGGATGTCTCATGCCTTATAGCAATGGTTCTGAACATGTTTGTTGTGCCTCCCCCCAAAGACTGTTGGAAAACACAGATGTTACATTACAGTTCAAAGCTTGTGCAAAACTACAGTTATGAAGTAGCGGTGGAAATAATTTTATGTTGGGAGGGTCGCCACAACAGGAGGAACTGTATTAAAGGGCCACAGCATTAGGAAGGTTGAGAACCACTGAACCGAGTGCTATATTCACCTCTCAAGGAAAACACCTCTACACATGTGAGTATTTACATTGTCAAAAGCGTTTCAGTACAGACGATGGGGACAAACATGACCCATGTTCCCAGATCAGAATCACTATGGCCTTTTAGAAAGACATCTCCCCCACCTAGGTTTTGGGAACATGTTATTCTGTATTACTCCAGTTTTTGGTTTTCATTGGTGAGACCAGAAGGTGAACTTCCACATCTAATGTACAATATTACAGTGAAAAGTGATTCATTTTATCTGGAAGTTTGAGTGTAGGCATCACAGGAGCTAACTGGGCTGGAGATTAAGAGGTTCAATAGGCTTTGGAGCTGGAGATCATGTCTATGGTAGGTAACACCAGCGACATCAGGTAGACACCAAAGGCAGGAGGTTGGGTGAGCTATCTGGAAGGAAAATAGATTAGGAGTTAGGATAAAATCCGGGATGAGGAGAAAGAACAAGTAATCCTTGAATATGAAGAACTGGGAAATTGCTGGCAAAAAGGCAGCTATGGGCCCTCTGGGAGCCAAACCTCACTGGGCTGCTCACAGGAGGAAACTGTTTCCGGTCCTCCAACATACAGATCTGGTAGGAGAGATACCGGCACTGAGGAGGAACTTCAGCCCTGCTCGACAATTCAATCACTTCATTTGTCAGGTACCTGAAGCCTGTCATCTGAAGGGCTGTCTTGTGCTTCCATTTTGGTGTGCGTGGGAGAGCTAAGGAGGGTATTTATTACCATTATATAAAAAGAAGGAAATTTCTACCTCATTCCCAAAAGGGAAAAGTATTGGAAGACGTGTCCTAGCTTCTCATGGCCACGGCATGTCCTTGCATGCATGTGCTCATTCACGTTATCTTATATGTATACATAAGTCGGCACTGCCAACAGTCTGTGGAAGCTTATTTTTGTTTTCTTGCTGAGTGCATGACCATCAGTGTCTCCTGATGGTGACTTCCCAGCACCCTTGAATTGTTGAGTTGTTCATGGCCTCTATCATGATTGGCCATCTTAAAAAAAAAAAAAAAACAAATGTGTATTTACTTATTTCGAGGTAGAGTCTTTTGTAGATCAGGCTGGTCTTGAACTTGCTACAAAATGTCTATTTATTTATTTGTTTGTTTATTTATTTTGAGCTGGAGTCTTAAGTAGGTCAGGGTGGCTCTGAACTTACTATGGAGCTGAAAATGAACTTGAATTCCAGGCTTTCTTCCCTCACCTCCATCTGCTGGGATTGCAAGCCTGAACCACCATGCTGGTTTTATATGGTAGTGGGGATGAAACCCAGAGCTTCCTGCATGCCAGGCAAGC
The DNA here is from genome assembly GCA_019843815.1 of Montemys delectorum. Taxonomy (NCBI): domain Eukaryota; kingdom Metazoa; phylum Chordata; class Mammalia; order Rodentia; family Muridae; genus Montemys; species Montemys delectorum. Next base: position 6,858 of record JADRCD010195723.1, on the reverse strand, counting down.
GTTCTAGCGGTAGAACTACATTCCTAGTCCATGACTGGGCATCTTAAAAAACCCCTGGCTGTGGGGCTGGAGAGATGGCTCCATGGTTTAAAGCACTTGTTGCTCTTGCAGAGGACAGAAGACTTGGGTTCGATTCCTAGCACCTGCATGGTAGCTTACAACCATCCACAACTCCAGTTCCAGAGGACCTGACATCTCCTTCTGGCCTCTGCAGGCACCATGTACATGGTACACATACACACATGCAGGCCAAACATTATACATACTAATTACTTAGCTTTACATCCTGATCTCAGCCCCCTCTTCATCACAGATTCCCCCTCATGCAGCCTCCCCTTTTCCTCTGAGAAGGGGGAGGCCTCCCCTGGGTACCAATCTACTCTGGCACATAAGTCACTGCAGGACTAGGCACATCCTCTCCCGCTGAAGTCAGACAAGGGAGTCCAGTTAGGAGAGTAGGATTCATAGGCAGCCCATGCTCTAGTTGTTGGGGGACCCGTATGAAGACCAAGCTGCACATCGGTAACGTAGGTGTTGGGTGGAGGTGAGGTCCAGCTCCTGCAAACTCTTTGGTTGGTGGTTCAGTCTCTGGGAGCTCCCAAGGGTCCAGGTTATTTGACTCTGTTGGTCTTCCTATAGAGTTTCTATCTCCTCTGGGTCCTCCAACTCTTCTACAGGACTCTCTAAGCTCCATCTAATGTTTGGCTGTGGATGTCTGCATCTGTTTCAGTCAGCTTCTGGGTGGAGCCTCTCAGAGGACAGTTAGGCTAGGCTCTTGTCAGCAAGTATATAATAGAATATCGTTAATAGTGTCAGGGACTGGTTCTTGCCCATGGGATGAGTCTCAAGTTGGCTGGCTGTTCCCTCCATCTCTGTTCCATCGTTGTCCCTGTACTCCTTGTAGGCAGGACAAATTTGGGTTGAAGGTTCTATGGGTGGGTTGATGTACCGAACCCTCTACTAGGAGTCCTGCCTGGCTACAGGGGGTGGCTACCCAGGCTCCATATCCCTAAGGGTCTCAGCTAGAGTCATCATCACAGACTCCCTGGAGCATTCCCCCATCCCAGGTCTCTAGCACGTCCTAGAGAAACTCCTCCGTGCCCTACCCTCTGATTTCCGATCATTCTCCTGTCCCCCTCTCCCAGGCTCTCCTCATACCTGATCTCCCCCCTGCCCCAGATCTGAAAAAAATTGCTGTCTGGTACTATTTTCTTAAAAGAAAAAAAAAATGAAGATTTACAAAGCTTTCGATGATATTATAATGTAGGATGTCGTTTGGTGGGAGGGGGACAAGCAAACTTAATAAAAAGGTCTTTTCATGTGAGAGAATTGCAAGGGTGAGGAGGAAGTCAGCAGTTAAATGAAGAACCATGTTTTTACACAAGGGCGCAACACCACAGAGCAATCATAATTTGCTAAAATGGGATTCTAAGAAAGGGTACTGTGACTAGACTTAAGGACACACACACACACACATACACACACACACACACACACACACACACACAAAGGCAAAGGTCACAAAGGCAGGCAAGTGTTTTTGCCAAAGAGCAAGGCCTCAGAGATGTCCAGGGCAGTGTTAAAAAGACAAAGATGCCTAAATAAGGAGGGCCTCCAGATGGCCAAGCAGAGACAATTTCAACATTGCAAAGACAGTAATTATGGTCACTTGGAATAAGTTTGGCTCTATAAAAAGAGCCACAGCACTTACAGAGAACAAATAATAGAATTTGCGCCAAAGAAAAGGCACCCATGAGTTTCTATAAAGCTTACAAACTGTTCTGTCTATTTAACACAACCAACACACGCCTGGTGCTGGGGGGGGAGGGGGGAGATTAACAGCACAGCGAGAAAGCATCCATGATGAAACCCACGGATGAAGGGAGGGAAAACAAGCTCATGCTGAAAATAGAAATGGTTGTGGCTTCATCATTTTTATACTAAAATGTGTTGGCTGCCCAGAGCTTCAGTGACCCTGAGGACCAAGGTGAAAAATTTCAGGGTCTCAGTCTGGATTGGAGTGGATAGGTTTGGGATTGAGGATATAAACTGCTCAGTCTGTAGGCTGAGGTCCTGGTAGAGAGAGGGACAGGCCACCATCATGCATGGTGATTCACACTCGTTCTACTGCATCATAAATCACAAAGCTATCACACGACGTGACAGTGTTAACTATGAACAACAGAATTTGGGATGCTTTGGAGGGTAGGCCTTGGGCATGCCTGTGAGCAGTTATCTTGATTCCAATGAGTGGGAAGAGTCATTTTTATTCTGGGTGCCCTTTTACCTAGGGAAGGTGAGCCTGGACTGTACAATATGGAGGGCTTAGTATTGGCATTCCTTTCTGTCTTCCTTATGGTTTTTTTTTTCTGCTGTGAACAGACACCATGACCAAGGCAACTCTTATCAGGACAACATTTAATGGGGGATGGCTCACAGGTTCAGAGGTTCAGTTCATTATCACCAAGGAGGGAGCATGGAAGCAGCCAGGCAGGCATGGTGCAGGAGGAGCTGAGAGTTCTCCATCTTCATCTGAAGGCTGCAAGAAGAATACTTGCTTCCAGGCATCTAGGATGAGGTCTTAAAGCCCACACCCACAGTGACACGCCTACTCCAAAAAGGCCACATCCTATTCCAACAGGGCCACACCTTCTAATAGTGCCACTCCTTGGGTCAAATACATTCAAACCATGACACCTTCTCTCTGGTTCCTGATTGTGGATGTGATGTCACCAGCTGCTTCAAGCTCCTGCTGCCTCAGCTTCCCCATCATGGTGGACAGAACCTTGAACTGTGAGCCAGAATAAAGCCTTCCTCTCTTGACTTGTATTGATCACAACAACAGGAAAAGAAACTAGGATATATAAAAAGTAAAAACCAACAAAACCAAAAATACACTTAAACATTTTTTTTTAAGATTTAATTTTATCACTTTGGTGTATCTTTTTTTTTCCTAAATCATATTTCAATGGTGGGGGTATGTGAACATGACGGCAGGTCCCTTCCAAGACCAGAAGTGGGTGTCAGATCTCGTGAGTCACCGCAGTATGGGTGCTGGGAACTGAACTTGGGTCCTCTGGAAGCACAATGTATGCTCTTCATTGCTGCACGAGTGTTCCAGCCCTGGAAAACACACTTTTAACGGACACAGCTCCTTAGTCCACTCTGAAAAGTTCGAAATTACAAGCTGTCTCCTCCCAGCTTGCCCTCCGTAACCCTAACAGTTGTCACAGCTGTCACACAGCCTTCATAAAGGATTTCTTCCGTAGCCACCTTCTCCTTTCAGGATACCCAGACCTGCAGGTGCTCAAGACCCGAGAAGGACACAGTATTTGCATATGCGCACAACTTAATCCAGATGACTCAATGCATAATATGATTTAAACATTTTGTAAATGTTTAGGAAATACTTAGGAAATACTGACAAGTCTGTACATATTCAGTGTGGGCACAACTAGGGGCCTAACTATGCCTCAGCCACTTAAGGGTGGTCAGTTCCTCCGATGGAAACTGGCTTCCTAGAATGGGCCGGCTGCATCATCAATCCTTCCAAATGATGGAACTGTTAAAACCTGGACCCCTATAGCCACAGCCTCCCCGCCCCCATTTCATTTCCCCCAGTTCAGAGGGAGTCACATTAGGTGACTGGACAGAAGTAGGCCAGCCTTAGCTCTGACATACCCAGGCGGGCCTGCCCAAAAGGCCTGTCAGCATGTCACCGAAGAAGCAAAAACAGTGGCCTTAACCATCAAGCTGGGAAATTTTATTCAGACATATGCAATTGAGACCCCCCTCTCTGTCTCTCTGTGTCTCTGTCTCTCTTTCTCTCTCTGTGTGTGTATTGGTATGCATCACCTATGTGCACATGTGTCTATGTGTTGTGTTCAGGTGTTCTCTACCTCCTGCCCATTTCTTCTTTTCATGTGTCTATGTATGGTGATGGTGATGGTGGTGGTAGTGGTGTATGTGTGTATGTTCATGTTCAAGTATGAATAGTGTTTGTATTCAAATTGGAATGGGTGCGTGTGTATGTGAGTGTGTCTGTGGACATGTATGCCTATGGAGGCCAGCAGTTGATGTCAAGAATCTTCCTTGACACCTGTTCCACTTTATTCTCAGAGACAGGGTCTCTCAGTCAAACTCAGAGCCATTTCAATAGCCAGCTTGCTCTTTCCCTGTCTCTGCCCTCCAAGGCTGCAATCACAGCCGTGCTAGCACACCCACCAGCATCTCCATGGGTTCTGGGAGTCTAATCTCCAGTCTGCTTGTCTGTACAGCAAGCACTTAATCTGCTGAGGCATCTTTCTGGACCCTGCCTTGGTTTTCTCAGTCTCTCACTGGGCCTGGAGCTAACCTATCAGGCTGGGCTGACTTGCCGGTGAGCCCCAGGTATCTGGTTGTTACCACATCTCTAGCACTGAAATTACAAGCATGAGCTACCTTGCCCGCTCTTCATGTGGATTCTGGGGCTTGAACTAAGGCCCTTATACTTTTGAGGCATGTGTTACATTGACTGAGATAGCTTTCTAGCCAATGCATTCTTTTTTTTTTTTAAACTTTTATTGTTTTAAGATAAAAAAATTTTCATGTTTATCTGAATTTGTTCAATTTATCTGAATTTGTTAATATTTAAAAACATATTTTAAGTAAATAGAATTAAATCACATTCTTGTTTTCCTTTTGTACCCCAAATCCTCCCAGAGATCCCTTCTTCAATACCTACAATATCTTTTTTTGTCATATTCCTTAAAATTTATAAAATATTATAACAATAAAAATGAGTATTATAAAAGCTGTTTGATATAAAACAACAATTAATTTAACAGCATTATGTAGACTTTTGTCTACAGTAATACTGAAAATACATACATTTTTCTCAATGTAAATTTTAAATAATTCCAAACATATTAACTGTATATTTCAAAATAATACATCTTAGATGAACATAAATATATAAAGTATTTTTGTTTGTTTGTTTTGCATTTAGTAGAATTTAAAATCTTGGCTCTTACTGTGGTACAAGCCCCAAATAAGAACAATTTTTAGACATTGGATTTCATTGTAATAAGGCTGTACTTCAATGACCCTCAAATCACCAAAGGATTTTACCTCCCTCATAGCTAAGCTGAGAGTTGACAGTTCTGATGCACCAAGGAATGAACTGTAGGCAAGATTTTTGGATACAGACTTCCTGCTATGGTCAAAACTATTTGACTTGAGTGAGTGACTTTATTCTCAGGCCACAGAGAACAGGTTACATTCATTTAAGAAATAGTGTGTGTATTAAGATGGTCTATCCATAAAGTCATTTACCAACTGTTTCAATGAACAATGAACAATGGTTCTACTTGGAGGTTGGCACAGACATTAGGTGTGGGTAAGAATCTGGTTCATTGGCGTGATAATTGGAAAAGCATTCATCTCAGAGAAAGAGTAACTTATAATGTTCTCTTCTTCAAACTTGATACAAGAGTTACAAACGTCAAGCAAAGCATTCAGTCTCACTCTTTGTTGTTCTCTTTCCTACAAGCCACCTCCCAAGTTAATTGTCTATGTTTCCCGTGGGTATATAAATACTTTTGAAATATATAAGCTGTTCTGAAAACCATAGTATAGTGTAAAAACGTGAAATAAACAATACTACTAATAGAGAGGTTGAGATAGGGGAAGCAAGATTTCAAGACCCTTATGTTGTACACAGTAAGACACTGTCACAAACAAGCTGAAAGTATATAGATTGTACAATATTGGACCTATTTCTCCAATTACCAAATTAGAGAGGCCATTGGATGACGACAATCAACAAATTTCTAATTCCTCACATTTTTGGATTTCAATCAATTAGGATATGTTGATAATATTAATTTTCATATTAAGATATTAAGAAAAGGTAATTGCCACTTCCTGTTGTTTTTGTTGTAAGAGGTGGAATTAGATTTGTGTGGATTTGTTGAAAGATTACTTTCTTGCTTCTTCTAGGGTGTAGTTTTGCTCCTTATGTTGATGTTTTCCATTTTTATCCTTTGTAGGGCTGGATTTGTGGAAAGATACTGTGTAAATTTTGTTTTGTCATGGAATATTCTTATTTTCTCTATCTATGGTAATTGAGAGTTTTGCTGGGTATAGTAGCCTGGGCTGGCATTTGTGTTCTTGTAGGATCTGTATGACATCTGCCCAGGATCTTCTAGCTTTCATAGTCTCTGGTGAGAAGTCTGCCGTAATTCTGATAGGCCTGCCTGTATATGTTACTTGCCTTTTTCCTTTACTGCTTTTAAAATTCTTCCTTTGTTTAGTGCATTTGGTGTTTTTATTATTATGTGACAGGAGGAATTTCTTTTCTGGTCCAGTCTATTTGGAGTTCTGTAGGCTTCTTGTATGTTCATAGACATCTCTTTCTTTAGGTAAGGGAAGTTTTCTTCTATAATTTTGTTGAAAATATTTCCTGGCCCTTTAAGTTAGGAATCTTCACTCTCTTCTATACCTATTATCCTTAGGTTTGGTCTTCTCATTGTGTCCTGGATTTCTTGGATTTTTGGGTTAGGAGCTTTTTGCTTTTTGCATTTTCTTTGACTGTTGTGTCAATGTTTTCTATGGTATCTTCTGCCCCTGAGATCCTCTCTTCTGTCTCTTGTATTCTGTTGGTGATGCTTGCATCTATGACTCCTGATTTCTTTCCTAGGTTTTGTATCTCCAGGGTTGTCTCTTTTTGTGATTTCTTTATTGTTTCTATTTCCATTTTTAGATTCTGGATGGTTTTGTTCATTTCCTTCACCTGCTTGATTGTGTTTTCCTGTAGTTCTTTAAGGGATTTTTGTGTTTCCTCTTTAAGAGCTTCTAGCTGTTTACCTGTGTTCTCCT